>BDJD01006696.1:53438-75185 GCA_002564525.1 Rosa multiflora
ATTTTAAAGTATGTAAGATAATAGTTAATATTTTCAAGAAAGGGAACAAGCTTATTTAGTAAGGTCATGACAAAATGTCCCTAATTTTGCTCATTCCTCAACCAGAAACTGATTAATCATTATAGCAATCTTTTTTGCTACTGACAATTGATAAAATTCAACCGTTTAGTATCCCTTTCTCGAGATTCTCACTTGCCAATCCCATTTCACCTACCATTTGTTGCAATGCAAAGGCTTATATTGCCGTGTGCCATAACTGCTGAAATTTATAGGTTTTAAGTTTCTTTCGCCTTCATTTGAGAAGAATAGTCAGTCTCCCTTTGAAGACAGGTCTGTAGGTACACCTTCACTGGTAAGTTCCCCGTTTTGTTATCCAATTTATCTCAACTACTACTCCATTCACATTTTGTTTGGATCTGTATTGAAAGAGGGAAGAAGAGTCAATAAGGATTTCATCAAGATTGCAAAATTGTGTCATTTAACAAAATAAATTCCACAAAAATTGGTTAGGTTGCAAATCTTGAAGTAAAATTTCAGACCTTGAAATTGTTATTAAACAAAGGTTCTGATTTTGCAAGCTCATGATGGGGGCAAGAAATCTGTTAGGTTGTAAATCTTGCAAGCTTATGCAAGAAGGGAGAACTCTTCTTGCCCCAGTGTAAGGAGGACCTTGCTTTCTTGGATTTATATTCATTCCTGGTGATTTCCTGTAGTGTTACATGTCCTGATGTCCTTGTAGAAAATATCCAGATCTCACAATTATAAGATTGTTAGTTTAAATAATTCTATCTTATTTAATCAGTTCAAAATTATTTTCTTAGCAGAATTATTGTAATGGAAAAATGATACTAATTGGATCAAGTTGGATCACATAAGTTGAATTTTTATCCAACATTTGTGTGTGCAGTTTAGAGAAAGAGATTTCACCTGCAGTTAGTTGGCTAGTGATACGAAAGCTCAATTAGATTGTACATGACAGTTAGAATTGAGTGACAATTCGAGGCTGTTGTAGATAATTCTTGTTAGGAAGAGTGTACTCTATGATTTAGATATGGACTATTTATTTATGTTTCTGCTTGTACCTTTTCTCGTTTCCTTTTTCATTATTGCCGGTTACATATTTGATTAAATAGTCTTGTATGTCTCTGTGGGTGCAGAGACACCTGTATGGTAAATTAACTTTACAAGGGATAAAAAGCCTAGGTTCAAGTCTATCCCATATCCCATATCCCTCAGTTACTTGGTGTCTTATCCATTTTGATTTCCAAAATATTTCTCCTAATTTCCTTCAATAATTAGTTTTAAGTTTTTAAAAATAATACACTAAGGGAAAGTTGGAAGGCTTTGCCCAAGATTGATATTAACTTTTGGTCTCGTCAGTAGTACTGTTATTTCTGTCAAAAAGAAATTTTTTTAGTGTTTCCTCATAATAAAGTTGAAGGACAGTAAACTATAAAACCTTGAATGCGCTGGAGCATCTCCCTGTAGTGTTTCTCTTTTTGTCCAGATATTGCTACTGTTTAAAATAGAAGTGTAGAACAGAATAACCTAAGCTGGAATGTTTTTATTTATCTATATTGTAGATGTTGTTGCTGATATTTGTTCCCTCGTCATAACAATTTAAAAAAAATCTTTGACATCTTCTTATTGCAGTTTTGGATTTCTCTTGGAGCAAAATAGAAGATGAAGCAGGATGAAGTTTTTGTTAATCTTATCCAGAGGAAGAGTGCTGGTTGGTTCAATGTGGAATCTGCTGAAGATCTGCTTGGCAATATTCTTTCAACGCTTCCAGTTAAGCTCATTCTAACTATCAAGGTCGTTTCTAAACTTTGGCATAGATTGATTTGCAGTCCAAATTTCACTAGACTGCATTTAAGCAAATCAAGAGAAAAGTCCATCTATATACTTTATCCTTTTATGGATGCTAAAAGAAGTCTGTATTTCATGGATGCTGACGGGGTGATCACCGGAACAATCAGTCTTACTGGTTTAAAAAATATACCATCTCTATGTATGATTGCTTCCTACAATGGGTTGATATGTTTCACTAATTATCCTTGGTTTCCTCATTCATTTAAGACTCGAGCAGTAGTGACAGGCTTGGAAATCCGAATTTGCAATCCTGCAACTCGTGAAGTTTGGCTACTTCCTAATGGGAGCCAAATGAAACAGGAGCTAGGAATTGGGGTTGCCTTTGGCCCGGGAATCAGTGAGTATAGGGTACTTCGGTTTTTCTGTTCCAAATCCAAATCTGATGTAATTCACCCTGAGTGTGAGATATTTCAATCAAGCACCGGAACCTGGAGAAGCTTAGGTTTTGTTCAGCATTGTCCTATGGGTGCACATCATGTATTTGTTCATGGAAAAGTTTTTTGGTTTATTCCTTCAGAAGAAGATCATAATATCCCTGGATCCATTCTTTCAGTTGGTTTGGACGAAGATTTTAGAATTATCAGACTTCCAGTTGCGGTCACTGAACATGCCTTCTTGGTTGATCTTGAAGGTCAATTATCACTGATCGTTGTATTTGATGATGATGACACTATGGTTATATGGATTTTGAAGGATGAAAATGAGTCCATTTGGGAGGAGAAATGTCGTGATGGTATTCCCTATGAAACTGTGGAGTGTCTTGACTCTGTAGCTGCAAGAAAAACTGACATTTTTTTCATCACTGAAGAACGCTATTTCATCTTCAGTATGATAAAAATGTCCTGGAAAGAAACTCATTTCAAAGAACTATTTGAACAACATTCTCCTGTTGTTTTTACGTACACAGAAAGCCTCCTCCCTTGTAAGTAGTATAAATCCTTTCAGTTTATATTCTTCTTTTTTCTAATTGTTGAAGTTCACTCTTATAATCTCCCTGCTTCAAACTAGTTTGTATCTCCAAGTGTATTGTTTTGTTTACCAATTAATTGAAACATCTTATGATGTGTATTTAATTATCTAAAACAGGTCACTGACTTGTGCATTCTACAAAAAAGAGAGCAGCTGAAGAGAAGCATGATTCTGGTTCCTTTGGTTGTGAGTTTCAAGTATGACAACATTCTGGTGGTGGGATATTTTTCATACTTGGCATCCCTCCTGTTAGTTTTCTTATTTTATTTTTCTTTCTATGATACATGTGAGATCTACCAGTGGCATTTTTGATATGCATGAGGGTTTTAATAATATCCTCTTCCTTCTTTCTTTACTATACATTATGCTTGCTTGCTTTCCCTTGTGACACTTTTCCTTTACCAAGTTTCCTAAACTCTAATCCTGTCCTCATATGATATTCAAAGTGAAAGAAGTGAGATGGAAACTCATCAAAAGTTGGCTCTTCCCCATTAATTTACCCTGTAATGTTGTTCTGGTGGTGGTTGCAGACTTGCAGAGATAGCCTCCCTAGGGAAATACCTTTTTGAAAATGTAACCAAATGGTAAATGGATAGTGTCTCTAAAATAAGCCTCAGTGTTTTCTTTTATCTGTTCAGTGATCTGAGCTCTAAATAGTAGATCGATATTGTTTACTCAAGATCCATCCTATTCTTGCCTTCACATCCTTTTCAAGCAAAGAAAAAAAAAAACTTCCTTCTCTTGGTTTTTTACCATTAGTTAGATTCTTATCCATTATAGTAGTGATTTTCTTTTGCTTATATGTTTGGTGTGAAGCTCTGTTACTGTTCAACCTCAGTCTCATTGACCATCTCAATAACACGATTCTTCTTGATCACCTTCAAAACCATTTTTGTTTATTTCAATGAAAAGGAAATGGAGTTCGATTTGGGACAGCAATAGGATCTTATATAATCTTCTCAGTTCACCTTTATTCTTGGTTTATGGGTACTTTTCCTCTAGGTTTCCAAGGCTTAATGCACTTGTAACAAGTTGAAATGTTCTTAAAAGATAAGGGAGCAAGTCAAAACTTCAAATAAAGCCCTTTTATCAGATTCAATTGATTCGTTAAGAAGATTGCTTGCTACTAGCCGGGGCTGGGGTGAGTTGGAAGAGGCCGTTGCCTCAGGTCTGGTATTTTTCTGACAAGAAATAGGCCAACTTTCTACCTAGTTATTATATATATCTAAAATGTTAATAAAAATTTAGACGATGCATGTGTGATAGCGGTGAGATTTGTTAAAGATTGTGAGATTCACTACATGTACCATTTTTGCCTCGAGTCTCAAAATCTCAGTTCCAGCCCATGCTAGTTGACTGTGATGATTGCCCTCACTCGAAAGCTGCTTCCAAAACTTTCAATAAGACCGTTTTTCCGGTGTAGCCTGATTTACTTACTTTTTAAGAATGGTTATTTCCCGTATACCCAAAAACATGTATTATGCCCACTTGCACCAACAAGTTTGTATTGCCCTATTTTTTTAGAAAATTACAAAGAAATGTCACTTTGAGACTTATATTAGTCATAAGGCCACCTAAATCTTTTTGTACATATAAGGCCACTTTAGACCACAAAAACATCAACTTCTTTTTATGCTATACCTATTTTTCCCTCAAGCTTCTTTCTCTCTTCTTCGATAAAACCGATACGTTTTAAAAACAAATCGCATTCTCATCTCTCTCTCTCTCTCTCTCTCTCTCTCTCTCTCTCCCCCTCCCTCCTCAGCGCACCATCCAGTCTCTTCCGGGGTCCAATTTCTGGAAATACCGTGTGTCTTCGATGAGCTTTGCCTTCACCGGATCTTCATTCGCCTCCGCGAATGAGTCGACCTATGGGAGTGAACGAGTCGACGATCAAGGGCTACCCGCACTCCTCCATAAGCAGCTGCAAAGCCTTCGAGTGGACTCTCGACAAGATCATCCGCTCCAACACCTCCGGCTTCAAGCTTCTCTTCCTCCATGTCCAAGTTCCTGACGAAGACGGTGCTTCTCTCTCTCTCTCTCTCTCTCTCTCTCTCTCTCTATCTCTATTTTGTTTCACCAATTTCCTTTGTGCTTGTTTTCATGAAAAATTGTAGCGAAATCGCAAAACGAACAGATAGAATTTTTGTTTAATTATTATTTTTTGTTGCTGGAAATTATTCGAATAGTTTGATCAAGGGATTAGAGAATCGCTGATTTAAGTAGGTAGGTGATGACAGTTGATTTGATATAATAGTCATCACACTTGAGCAATCGAAGGAGGTGTTCGATGAATTTGATTAATTACTCTGTGTATTGTACTATTGTTAGACTATCACTCATTTTTCGAAGTGATCTAACTGTATTTCTAATGTTGTAGTGAAGTGATGATTTTTTTTTTTGTTCTATGTTAATTCTGAAAGTTTGATTTGAGTTGGAGATGTTTCAAGGAGTGATCAGATTCTCTGTACATTGTGACAAAATATGGTGCCTCCAACTAGTTTTGTTTTAAAAAAATTTTTTTTTATAGTTTTTGGTGTTTTTGAGTAGTGTGATATGAGGCTTATAATCTGGTAAAATACATGATGTTGATAGTTTTATTATCGAACATGAGTATAACATTTACGGTCACGAGTTTGTTTGGGTGCATTATTGTATGGACAATGTCGATAGATGCTTGGCACTTCATTTTCGTCAATTCAGGTAGTCCAGGTTTATGTATCTGCATTCAAGCTGTGGTAACGTAAGCATCCTCAATTGAGAGAAAAAAAGAAAAAAAGCTTTTTTTCTTTTTCTGGTTTGAAAGAAATGATGCATGGTTTCTTGGAATAATGGTGTGTATTGCAACATAGTGGCTTTGCAACATAGTGATAGTAGTTTTCTATGTTTATGTTAATATCTTTTGAAGCTGATGTCAGTAGCTTTCAGTAGCTCTCTATAACTATTATGGTGGTTTTTCAACATAGTGATAATATCTTTCTATGCCTATGTTAGTATCTTTTCAAGTTGATTTTAGTAGCTGTTATATTTTTATTTTTATTGATTTCAAGTTATCTTCTGTCAATAGCTTACTGGAAAATCAAGATTATGTATGGAATTCAGTTTTCTTTTTGTTGTGATTTCGTTTCTCTAGCATATCTTGTTTGAGATTTTTGCTAGACTATCAACATGGATAATTAGTTGGTTCTGTTGCAATCAATATCTATGTCAGCAGCTTTTTAATTACTGGTCCAGCAGCTTTGTACATGTGTTATAGTAGTTTTCTGTACCTATGTCAGTAGTTTTTTTATTACTGGTCCAATAGCTTTGTACATGTGTTATAGTAGCTTTAGCTTTTTATTATTGGTCTAGTAGATTTGTACATGTTTTATAGTAGCTATCTATACCTATGTCAGTAGCTTTTTATTACTGGTCTAGTAGTTTTGTAGATCTATAATAGTAGCTTTTTGTACCTCTGTTAGTATCTTTTTAAATTGTTGTTTTTGATTATCTGGTTGATAAAGAGTGCCAAGTTTGCGGCACAGAGGTACATTGTTGTTTTTTAGTTTTCATGTTTTTCACCTTCTTCTTTTTTGAAAAGCAAAAGCATCTTTAGGGAAAATGCCAAAGTTGCTTTCGGTGCTTTTTACACATGTTGCTTCACATGTTTTCATCTATTTATGAATTGTGGCAAAGGTCAAAAGAGTTGCTTTCCATCCTTGCTTTGGTTCCATTTTCCTCTACGTCTGTATCTTCATACATCTTATAGTGGTTGTCATTTTCAAACTTCTAGATCCACAGTAGACATGCTAACATGGAGTCTATCTCTTTTCTTTTGAGAGATAGGAAAAGGTCGCTGCTAATAACTTCAGAATGGTCATAAGCAGTAACAATAATTTTTTCTCCTGCTGCTAGGAATGTATTTTCTGTATCTTCTTCAATGATCTTCTTGATATATTCCTGGGACACAGCCTTCATCCAAGGGATGCTGGAATTTGGTTGGCCATTATATCCTACACACATAGGCTGAAGATATCTTCCTTGAATAATTCTCACATAATGATATAGAGAAATATACTTAACTTCACCATTTTTCTTCTGAATCCATTCTGGTGGAGTAGATCTGAATTTCAACCTAAGAATGCAGTCATTTTTCCTGACATTCTTGACAGTGTTAACTATGATAGGTGGCAAACCCTTGAGATCTTCATTGGTTTTTGTCCATAGATTATGGACAAAACCATTTTCAACAAGCCAAAGCTTGTGTTCTTGAGGATGTTCACTCTAAACATTGACTGCATATCTTCCAACATAAGGTCCAGGGACAATGAAGAGGGTTGGAGGAATACCTGAATCAGAGTTGTGACTTCCAATGAGATTGTGAAAGTCTAACCAATCTGCTTCGTTTAATGCTAAAACAGGAACTTTAGCACTCTAAGGATCTTCAAGATATTGGATTTTTTCATTCAGGACAGCACTCTGTTGTGTATGAAGCTCTTCAAACTGTGGTCTGACATTTTTGTGAAGTTATTCAGCTAGGGCAAACAAAGTTGGGAACATGAGACCACTGTTTCTTTCCTAAAAAGCATATGAAAGGTTATCTAAAATAGCTTTCTGGTGATATGCTAATCTCCTGCCAGTTCTGAACACAAGTTCTTCAAAGGTTTTCAATTCATAATTAAAAACATTTATTACTCCAGATGGAGTTAGTTTGCTTTTTGGGAAAGCAACAGCCTTAAACGGTCTTGATGAGCCTTTACTGTCTGCCATTTGAGACGGGCTAGCCAATCTTTTCCCCTGAGATTGATCAGTTGTGGCTAGTCTTTTAGGACCTAGTAGAAATCTTTTGAGGATTTTTTCTTTAGATTGCTCAACATGTTCAGGTTCTTTTCTTGTTCTTCTATTTCTGGGATTGCGACCTTCATCGCCTTTTATTCTGTTGAACATTGTCATTTCTCTTGTTAAGGCGTTTGGAAGATAGTTCTTGTTTCCTACAATTAATTCAACATTATAATCATATTGGTTAAGAAATAATTGTCAGTTTGCTAATCTTCCTCTATCAACAACTTTATCAAGTTTACAATTTTTAAAATTCTTTACTCTAGCACAATCGGTGCGTATAGTAAAGGGTTTTCCTAGAAAAGCTGGAGAATTTTAAATTGTTTTCTTGACAGCCAAAATTTCTTTTTCTCCTGTAGGATAATTTTGTTCTGCAGGGCTGAACTTGCCATTACAAAATTTACATATTTTTTCAATGCTAGTTCCAGGTGTTTTTGCCAGAACAACATCGGATCAGTAAATATCACTAGCAACAGTTTGGAGTATGATTTCATCATTCTCTTCTGGTTGTTGTAAAGGAGGGAGATTCTTACAGAGGGATTTTATTTGCTTCACAATTTTTTCATCATCTTCTGTGAAGTTCCATTTTCATTTGGAACTTGTTTTAGGAGATAACATTGTTGTTAGTTCTAATATTTTGGGAATGAAATCCCTTTCATAGTTGATGACTCCTAAGAATCTCTCTAGACTCTTAGAATCAGGAATTTTGTCCGGAAATTTCCAGATTTTTTCAAGGATATGGGGTTGGAGTTTTATTACTCCATTCTTGATGTTTATCCCAAGGAAATCAACTTCATCTAGAATAAAGAAGATTTTCTTTTCTCCTAGGATGATTCCATGCTGAACTATCAGCTTTACAACCTTATGAAGGTGTTTCATGTGTTCTTTTCTATTTTTGGAGAAGACATGGATGTCATCAATGTAGACGACACAGAATTCAGCAACATGTTTGAAGATGTCATCCATCTTTCTCTGGAAGATTGAAGGAGCTTGTTTTAGGCCAAACGACATTACTAACCATTCATAATGATCTTGTGATGTTCTAAATGCAACGAGAGGAACACTATCTAGATGCATCTTGACTTACCAAAAATCCCGACTTTGCATCAAATTTTGAAAAGACCTTAGCTCCTTTGAGCTGATTGATCAAGACTCTTGCTTGAGCTATTTGATAACCGTCTTTAACGGTTTTTTTATTGACATCTCTGTAGTCAATCACCATTCTAGGTTTTCCTCTAACATTTTCAGCTTGGTTTCTTACGTAGAAAGCTGGAGCATGATGGGGGCTAGTGGATGGTCGAATTAATCTCTTGTTCAGGATATCTCTATATCTTTTCTGAATTCTTTTTATCTTCTTCTTTATACTGAGGAATAGCTTTGACATGGCATATATAATTCATATCATGTAATCTTAATTCACAGACCACTGGGTCTTTTTCCCAAAATTTCTGAGGGTCGACATCTATATTCTGTTAGAGTATTTTCTTGATTTTATCAAGAGTAGGAATTTTCTGAGATTCAAGCTTGTTTTGGAAATGCTTGAGATTATGCTCATGGATGAAACTAACTTCTTCATCTTCGCTAGTTCCTTCTTCTTCAGAAGAAGAATCTTCGATAAGTAATTCTTTTTGTTGCTTAATTTGAAGCACATGTTCAAATTTGGGTTTGTAGGGCTTATGATCACCACAATTTCGTTGCGATCTCTGATATTGAGTAGTAAATTTTTGGACCTACTACACTTTTTGCTTGAGTAACAAAACACCCATCTCCTTTTCTGAAGTCTATGGCTTCTTCATCTTGAATGAATCTTTGTTGGAGAATAAAATCATTTCCCAACAAGAAATCTGATCCTTGGCCTTCTGATTGCCAAAGGGTGTTGATGAAAAATGTTCCTCCACCAATGGTGATGTGAACATCTCTAGGTACCTTAGTCATGGTCAAATGGCTTCCATCAAATTGAAAACCAGTAGCAATTGTTTTATTATCTTATTTCCAGAGTTCTTCTGGAATTGTAAACCCTTTTGCAACTGTGAATCCTGATCCGTTATCTATGAATGCATGTAGATGATACTTCTTGTGATTAGGGAATTTTAATTCAATCTCTATGTAGTTGCTGTATCTACTAGTAGAGATGATTTTCAATTGTTGAAGCTCATTTTCTTGAGTTTGTTCTTATGGTATGAATGGTTTACATTCTTCTGGATTGTTTTCTATTTCAACCAGTTCTATATTTTCATAGATTTCATCGATCTTTTCTTCCTTTATTTTTTAGGAAGATTTAGTAACTTCTTGGAACAAAGTTTCTATCTTTTTCTCTTTTTGTTTGGAGAAATATTCTTCATATTCTTGTTCCACTAATTGGCTGATAAGGCCATTCTTGGTTTTTCTTCTTGCTTCAGTTATGAAGCATTCTTTGTGATAAGTCTTTTTTGATTCTTCACTGAACATAGGAAGTACATTCTTTTCATGACATAGGCAGTAGTCACAAATGAATGTACCAGGGTTAACCTGATATGAAGACATTATTGCTTCTGTCTTGCTTTCTTCTCAGTTTTTGACTTTAAGAACATTCATTTGTCTAGATTCTAAATATACTATTTCAGAATCAGATGAGGATTTTCCTTCAGACCAGGCAGAGTATACTGACCTGTCATCATTTTCTTCATCAGAATAAGCTATTTCATAGCCTTTCATATTTGTTGTTTCTACTATAGGCTCATATTCTTCAAATAGAGCTTTTGTAGATCTTTTATTTTTGAATTAAATTATGTTTAGTCTCTCTCATCGTTTCAGTCCTTGACATTCTAAGTTAATATAAAAACTCCCTGACCTCACAATTTCCCTCCAATAGGTCTCTCCCGCGTCAAATTAAGAGTTGGTCTTAGGTGAAATGTCTAATATATCCCTTTGTTATTTCTTATTCTTTTTTTTCCTTTTTTTCCTTTTTCTTTTTTATTTATTTCTTTTTTCCTTTTTTATTTTTCAATTTTCCTTTATAATTTCTTTTTTTTCCTTTTTTTTTTTTAATGACCATCGTATCCTGCTGAATCGGTAGTGCCACGTCGGCGAATCAATCTAGGTCGACCCGAAACCCTTTTTTTTAATTTTTTTCTTTTCCCTTTTTAATTTCTTTTTTCCTTTTTCTTTTCTTTTTTCTTTTTTAATGACCATCGTATCCTGCTACATCGGTAGCGCCACGTCAGCGAACCAATCCAGATCGACTCGAAACCTCAATTATTGTTCTCTACGCCGGCGACCATTTTTCTTTTCCATCACTATTCTTCTTCTTCACTTCTGGTTTTGGTCAACTTGGCCATCAAAAACCATCATTTCAACCAGACTCAAAATCCAAATCACCATTTTGAGCAAGACCCAAAAACCTCGGGGTCTGAAAAAATGGTAGTTTTCAATGAAAAGTTACCAAATTGAGGCTTGATGTGGAGAGAGAAAGTGAGATTTGAGTGGGAGAGAGAGAAGTAGGCTGTAAAAATAAGAGTGGAGTGGTTTAGCGGCGAATTTCCGAGCTAATTGGGATCTGCTTGTGTTTAGGAGGTGGCGTTGGCGACAATGGAGGCGAGGGCGGATCCCAACAGAGGGAGATGGCTTCAGAGAAGGTGAAGAAGTGATCGATCAGCTCCTAGCCTCTTGCTTTTGCTTGATGTCCATCTCTGCACCGCCAAACTAGGTCTTTGCTGGGTTTGGTTTCAATTTGGGGAGAGAAATAGATGGGTTGTGGAGTTTGATCGGAATGAGATTGGTGGGTTAAGGAAGGAGAAAGTAGGCAAAATGATAAGAAAAAAAAAGGAAAAAAAAATTAAAAGGAACAAGAAGAAAAAGCAAAAAAGAAATTAAAAAGAAAAAAAGAAAAAAAAGAAATTAAAAAGGAATAAGAAATAAAAAGAGAAAAATAAATTAAAAAGGAAAAAGAAATAACATAGGGGTATATTGGACATTTCACCTAAGACCAACTCCTAATTTGACGCGGGAGGGATCAATCAGACAGAAATTTTGACGTTACAGACTTTTCAGATTAATTGAGAATGTCAGTGACTGAAATGAAAAAAGGGTCATAATACAAGGACTAAACATAATTTAATCCTTTATTTTTCTATAGACATTCATTGGCATAGTGCCCTTCAGCTTTACATAACCAGCATCTGCAAGCCCAGGCATCCTAATGGTTCTTTTGGTGATTCTTCTTTTTTGGATTTTCATCTTTTTTCTTGAAGTTTGAGCTTTTCTTAAACTTCCAATCTTTTTTGTTTCCATTCTTTCTGAACCTTTTTTAGTAATATTTTTCTTTTCTTTTCTTACGAAATTTGGATTCATGACAAACCCAGTTAGTAGACATATCTAGTATTCCATAAGAAAAGTTTTCTACTCCTTTGAGTTGTTTCTTGGCCATTTTGGCTCTAAGATTTGCTTTGCATTGTTCTTTTAGTAATTGCCTGATTTTATCGACAGTCCCTCCAACTAAAAATCTTTCAATTGGTTTTTCAGCTATACTTTCTCTCACAGCTGTTCTCCATGGTTCATGAAGTTTTCTATGTAATAGGTTTACTAGATTAGTATTTTCTAGTTCACCTATCGTACAGTAGTATTCTTGAAATTCATTCAAGTATTCTTCAAAATATCTCATGTCAAAAATTTTGAGAGCATAGATATTTGATTTGGCCTCTTCTTTAGCCTTTTCACTCAAATTTCAGAGATCTCCACAAAATTGATCGTACAGGGGTACTACAAAATCATACTGAGATTTTGAATTTTTTATTTCTTCTATCCAGTCTCTTCCTCTGGCAGAATAGTATTTTTTGGCTACTCCAGTGAGAGTAATTTCATAATACACCTAAAGATCTTGTGCTTCAAAATTTCCAAGGGTAAGAGCAGAAGCCATCATGAGGCTATCTACCCATTGGTCAATAGCTTTTCTGTTATCTAGAGCTTTTTCTAGATTTAGCCATATGCCATAATTCGTGATTGGCACCCTAGGCATATTGTCTTATGGGGCAAATCTTTGAGAATTTCTTTCTTCTTTTTTGCCTGTAGGAGCTTTCTGCATAGAGAATTTCAGTTTTCTCTTTTCTCTAATGATGAAAGTTTTGGAATTGGAGCTTTCTCCGTCTTCCATTTCTATATCTTGATAAGGAAGGATTTTTCTTACCTTTCCTATTTTTAAAATTTTCAGTTTTTCGATTAGTTGTTCTAATCGTTCAGTGTTTTCGCAAGATTCTGCTTTATCATAGAGTTCATATAGCATTTTTGCTCTAAGCATATTTTCTGGTCTATTTAGATCTGCTTCTAATTCTTCTTCAGTAATAGGATCCGTTGGTTCTTCAACTGTGAATTTGGTGCCACCAATACTAGTTTCTCTAGTGTTGAAGCTTCTTCTGAGATGATTAATTTTTGTTTACCCTGACATTTTCATGACATATATCACTTTTTCTGTGATCATCAAATTTTAAATTGATATCTCCAGTCTTTCTGCTTTCATATATTGCTGCTTTGGCACTTTCTGGTGGTTTATTTGGACCAAATAATTTTCATTCAATAGGCAAAGTTACTTCATTCCAGGTAACTTTATGAATTTTTTGTGAATGGTTCTTCTGACTAGTGAGGAATCCAGTAGTAAGACCTGGGATGTTTGATATCTTTGTCTTGGGTTCTACTGTGGTACTCATCAGTTTATAGTATATTCTATATACTATTGCAAGTTCTTGCATATTTTCTTTCATTGATATGCCACCTGTCTTGACTCTCAGCCTTAGACAGTGAGCAGCATCTTTCAAGCTTGTTGAAAAGTTTGGGAAACAGTTGAAATATGCTACTTGATTGTATAAAAATGCTTCAAGTGTTCCCAACAAACTAGTTTGAAAATATGTTAGTCTATTGTCTTGTAAGACACATAGAACTGAACAGTTTATGCCTTCTCAGGCACGAAATTTTATGCCAATTTGGACAACTCAAATGTGCATAAATTGATAATTTTTGCCTTTGCTCTAGCAACTTCGTGAGAAGTGATCATTAAGAGATCTGTTTCTCTTGTTGTAGAAGGAGTTGTAAATTCCAATAATTTGAAATGATGGCTGTCCATCAATTCAAACATTCCTCTTTATAGATTTGTTTGAAATCTAATTTTGGAATTGCGGAGTTTTTCACCTCCTGTTCTATTTAATTGTATTCAAATTTTTCAACATTTAGGAGTTGTACTCTTTTTTTTTTCCAAAGATGCTTATCATCTTGACATCTCTTGCTATCAAGTATTTTGGTTTTTCATACCTGATACTAGTCAGACTAGTAGAAGGTTCTAGAAAAATCATGCTTGGCGTAAGATTTTTTTCAAGTTTTTCTAATGGTTTGAATCCAGTATATTTCTTAGATTTAACTAGAGGCTTTTTCTTATCCTTCAGTAAATTTTTCATAGAATCCAACATTTCTTGCTGTTCATTGATTTTTCTGGTAACACTTGTTAGCTGTTCTTATTCCCTTTTAGGAAGTTCTTTGATATAATTTATTTTGTTTTCCAATTTTTCTAATTGGTAGATTATATCCGGTAGCTTTTCTAGATGATCTTGACATATAGATAATTCTTGTGTCAGGTTCTAATGTTTCTCATCAGACTATTTTAATAGAGAATTCAACTTCTCTAATATCAATTCAGACATTGTCCCCATTGGGGATTCCCCTTTTGAGCTTTTTCAAAAAACCCTGATACCAGTGATGTGCGGATCTAACCGATGCTCAAATAATCAAGAGGTTTTTGTTCCTCTTTAAGGATGAATTTCAATTCTTCAATATTTTTCTCGATTCTATAAATATGTTTTGAGTAAAACCCACCATTGGGGTCAAAACTTTCTTGCACGAGACAAAATGATACCTAACTTTCAAAAGTGATCAAAATGATACCTAAATTTTTAAAAACAAATCAACTTGATACCCAAATTTCAAAAGTAATCAAAATGATATCTAAAGTTTTAAAAACAAATCAATTTGATACCTCAGTTTATGTTTTTTTAGGGCTAAATACTAGTTACTACCCTATGGTTTAGGTCCAAAATCAATTCAGTCTTTTAACTTCTAATTTCATCAAAAACACCCCTATACTTTCAATTTTGATCTAATAGGTCCAATTCATTAATATTTTGTTATGAGTTCAAGTTATAGTTGTATTATTTATTGAAAAACTATTTATTTGATAGATTTCTAATAGTATGACTCACTCCAAAATTGACTATGCAGGCCTCCTCAACACCACATCATAAAACATAGGTCATATATGAGTCACGTCAACAAGTTAAATGACTCAATTGTCGGAAGACTAACAAATTGGACCTATTAGATCAAAATTGAAAGTGCAGGGGTGTTCTTGATGAAATTAGAAGTTTAGGGACAAAATTGCTTTTAGACCCAAACTACAGGGTAGTAGTCAGTATTCAGCCCTTTTGTTAGTGCAATGTTTATTTTGTTTGGCATTTCCTAAGCGCAACAACCAAGAGTCATGTTTCTTGTAATAGCTTTCTACTCTTGGATCCTTGAAAGAATGGAATGCTTCAAGCTCCATATACCACTCTCAGTAATTAGGTATGTCTTGCATACATGTGCATGCTTGTAAAGTGGTTAGGACTGAACTTGCTTTTGAATCCTATTGTAGGATGCGAAAATCTTTTCAATCCTAATGCATTGATATGCGAATTTTCAGATGGTTTTATCCAAAGCATTCAAACTTTCTTAAATTGGTTTATGGGCTTTTCTAAATGATGATTCTATTTTAATCCATGCTTTTTAAAAGACGTCATGAAGCCCATGTACATCAGAAACCCTAGCTCGTCCTCTCCTATATATATGTTTCTCTTAGGGTTGTTCAAGGTGGTGGAATATATCAGAATATTTGGTCGTTGCCTTCTTGAGAGTTTTCTGCCTTTATCTTCAGAAAGCATTGAGCTAAAGTTTCATGTGAGAATCCTTCATAAGCTGTTCCTTGTTTAGCTTTTGAAGGGATATCAAATCCCAAGCTTTTTCTATCAAAAAAGTTTTATGGTTTTATGCTTCATGTGTGTTGGTAGTTCATGCATGATTTGTGCCTTGAGGTGATTGACAAAGGAGAACAAGGTCGCTGATTTGGAAGTAGCAAAGACGAGGAGACACCACTGCCCACTAGATTGGTTCTAGTAGATGAGTTATGTAAGATCTTTATGTACTTTCATATTCATATAGTGGATTGTTCACCGGCATAGTGCCCGCAGTTGTTTACCTCTTTGGAGGGTTTTACTTCGTCAACAGATCTTGTGTTATGTGTGAGGATTTTTCTTTGGATGGTTTGGCAAATTGAATAAATCATAACGTCATCAAAGATCTGCAGTTTCAATTAGGATTCAAGTTCTATTGCAATCCTATATTAGGATGTGAAGAGGTCTGCACTCCTAAAAATGATTTCTAAAGTTGTTGACATATTGATCATTTCCTTTAGTTGAGAATTACATACATCCATTCTGTAATTACACCTTTTTTTTAAACTTATTTGTTAAATCAAATGCAAAATCAAGCACAAAAATTGAAGTGATTTGTGGTCAGAGGGTCATCATCATCTATAACCTAATCTTCTTCTTCTATAGAATTAAAAAAAAAAATCTTCCATTCAATTTCAATTCTACCATTGATCGTAGAAACAAATAAAGTTCGGATGTTTCCCAACTTATAAAGAAACAAAGAAAAATGGGGAGAGAGAGAGAGAGGCAGAGATAGAAGAAGAAGAGAATTAACAAAGTAAAATAAAAAATAATTTTTTGTGTAAAATATTATTATGATTAAATATTGTTTACTCCTTATACTTATAGGGTTTCATCGTTTCAGTCCCTGACCTTTGAATTTCACCTAAAAAATCCATGAACTCTCAATTTCCTCCCAATTGGTCCCTGTCGTCAAAATGTTCTGTTAAAGTTGCCGAAATTGTCTATTATGCCCTCACTTACTTTGTTTTTTTAAATTTATTTTTTCTCTCTCTTTTATTTCTTTTTTTCATTTCACCTCTTGAACGTCAGTGAATTGGAATCATCTTGATGAGGAGATGAACAGAATGAGGCAAGAGAGCCGGAAGAAGAAGAAGAGGTAAAAAGAAAAAGAAAAAAAAAAAAAAGAGGAAGAGAAATTTTTTTTTTTTAAAGTAAATGAGGGTATAATAGACTTTTCAGGGGAAAATAACTGAGTTTTTGAAGGATGCTTGACGGGAGGGACCAATTGGGAGAAAATTGGGAGTTCATGGAGTTTTTAGGTGAAATTCGAAGGTCATGGACTGAAACGTTGAAACCCTATAAGTATTGGGAGTAAGCATTAATTAACTCATATTATTATAACCCCACAAAATACTGCACCACACGTGATCAATTTGAACAAAAGTTACAAAAAATTAAACTAAGGTATCAAATTGATTTGTTTTTAAAACTTTAGGTATCATTTTGATCACTTTTAAAAGTTGGGTATCAAATTGATTTGTTTTTAAAAATTTAGGTATCATTTTGATCACTTTTAAAAACTTAGGTATCATTTTGATCACTTTTGAAAGTTAGGTATCATTTTTCTGGTGCAAAAAAGTTTTGACCCTAGTGGTGGGTTTTATTCGTATGTTTTTGTACTAGGAAGATTCTATCCCAGTAGTCTGGAGTTTCTCTACTGTGTCTAGCTCGGTAGACTTTTGCTTATCTCAACTTTTCTTGCTCTTCTGCTAACTCTTTACTAAATCTTTGACAGTTTGCAAGTAAATCCAATCTAGACAAAATATGGTCTAAATGTGTGATTATGGATATTTAAAAATTTAATTGTTTACCTTTGAATATTGAGGATGAAGTTCTAACTGTAATTATTATCTAAACAAATAATTTTAGATGGGCCCACCATGTTTCATCAAAAGAAAAATACATTATGTGCCTTCGTCAAAGAAACTAATGAAAGAGGGAATTAAGGAATTGCAATCACATCACAATCAGCATTTATTATCGTTATTGTAAATGATGTTAATCGATGTTTCCATTGTAATTCTATCCTTATATAAAGGAGCTATGAAATGAAATGAGTAGGCCAATTCCAATTCTCATTTTACTTTTACACGTTATCAACACGCTAGAGCCAATAGCCAAAGAAAAAAAAGCCTAGTTTTCTAATTTCTTTCTTCTTCCGGTCGAAAAAAAAAAAATTCTTATTTCAGTCACAAACCTCAGATCACCAAAATCCTTCAAATCATCACAAACCTCAGATCCTCATACTCCCGAGATCTTCAACACCCCAATCCAAGTATCTCCAAAAACTCGAACCGGAACCCGAACAGATATCGGATTGTAGCAATTCAGGTTACCCCGGCGACAGAGGAGACCAGATCCTCATTCTCACCTAGCCTCTGCGCCCACATCCCAGCATCGCCCAACCATTGCTACCCAGCCTGCAGCCCAGTAGCACAGCCCCCTGCCCAGTTGCACGCATCCTCAGTAGATCCCAGCGCCTACAGAAGACGGGAAAAAAAAAACCCTAGAAGAAGAAGGACATGTTGAGTCAATCTAGTGGACATGTCCTTGAAGTCATTGACCCTTTTGTAGCCAAGCAAGTGGATTTCATTCCACTGAACGGTCAATTCTGGGAGCAAAGCATCATATTGAGTCAATCTCACAGTGGACATGTTGAGTCAATCTAGTGGACATGTTCAGATCCCAGTGCAGTCAAACAGGAAAGAGTTGGCAATGAACCATGCTATAGGTGTGGAGTCATTGGGCATTGGTACAAGAACTGCCAAGCAAGCAACATAGTTGCAGCCACTTACAAGAGATATAGGGAGTCCAAAGAACAAAAGGCTCACTATATGGAAGAAGAAGGCCATGACCCAGACGTTAACCTCACAATTGCAGACTTCAATGGCAACAAAGAACTTGCTCAGTCAATGGATGCTCCAGATTTTGACTGATCTGCTTTATTTATCTTATTTTTCAAAGACAGTTGTGAAAGTATAATGCCTCATTTTTAATTAGACTATTGTTTGGTCTTAAAGAATGGTTTGATGAATTAGATTTTTGACAAGACCTTGATTTGATTATCGTTGACTTATTAATAAATTTTGAATTTTATTTTGAAGCACTGAATTTATTCGACTTTTATTTACTACACATATTTACATGGTTCGAAATAGCACTATAAAGATGTAAAGCAATACATCTAGAGAAAACATTATTAGAATGAAAAGATTATCATTCTACCTGAAATAGAAATATTCTAAAGAATATGAGATATATTTTCGAGTTAATTAATAATACCTCCCATTTATTTGTAGGAATGAATCGAAAAGAACGTGAGTGCTTAGTTGATAGTGGAACTACCCACACCATATTAAGGAATAGGCAATTATTCATTATATATGGCCTATAATTTCTCTGTGATTACGATGATTGGATCATCACAAGTAATAAAAAGGGGAGGAACGGCCAAATTTTTGCTGCCCAACAACACAATGTTTAATGTCACAGACGCTCTGTATGCACCAAGAGCTAATCGAACATTGTTAAGTTTCAAAGATATTCGTGCCAACGGTTATCATATAGAAACCCACTGTGAGAATGGAACTGAATACATTTATTATATTACCTCTAATGAATGTGGAAGGAAAAACATTTTAGAGAAACTGATGAGTCAATCTAGTGGACTGTACCTCACTACTATTCGGATAATTGAATCCTATGCTATCACCAACAATGAAATGTGGGACACTGACTCATAAAGTCCTTGGCATGACCGCTTAGAGCACCCTGGTCGTGACATGATGATCCGTATTTTAAAGAACTCACACGAGCATCCCTTCTTTAGAGTGAAAAATAAAATGGGACAAAAATCAGTCACACTGCAAGGTGTCAATCCTAGTACTGCTCAAATGCATCCATTGCCTTTTGAAGTACCACAAGCACTACCTCCCTCCCATTATGCCTCATTGACTATTTCAAAGGCACATCACTCGTTTTGCAAAGCCTGCTCTTTAGCAAAAACAGGATCGAGACCTTCCTATGCTAAAGATACAAAACAAAATATTCCATTCTTACAAAGGATACAAGGAGATATATATGGACCTACCCATCCAGAATGAGGATCATTCAAGTACTTTATGGTTCTGGTGGATGCTTCGACACGCTGGTCACATATCGCTTTTGTGATGCCCCGGAAATTCGTATTTATTTTCCGAGGATTTTCCGGAATTAATTTTATGTTTATTGGACAGTTTCGTGGCTCGTGGATGGAGCGGAAGTGTTTCGGACGAATTTCTATTCGGAAAGTGTAACTTTAGGGGTGGCACAAAGGTTGACTTTTTATTCGTTGGGATTATCCAGAAACTTCCTTCACAAAAGTTGTAGAGCGCGTCGATACGAGTTCGTGGATATGTGGAACGCGGAAATCGGAGTTCGTATGAGAAAGTTATGGCCATTGGAAGGAATTTCCATTTTGGTATAAATAGAAGTTTCCCGAAGGAGAAACTTACTATTTTCATTTGTTTCCTTTTCCGGAAACCATTTCACTTCCTCTCTCTTCTCTCTCGGCCGCTACCTTCAGAATCGAAATAACCAGAGTGACCCGACCCGGACCCGGTCAATCCGACCCGACTTTTCCGGCGAACTGCGGTGGTCTCCGGCGACGAAACTTTCCAGACAGGATCGTCTCCTCCGTCTGGTCTTCTCTGTGGTGTTCTCTAGCGCCGATTCTCGGTGGTGGCGGCGATAGAAGGTGGTGCAGATTGGAGTTTTCGAACCCGGTCGGAAATCCTTGTTCCGAAGTCGGCAAGGCTTCGAGTCTTCTTGGTTGAGCTTAGAGCAGCCT
This sequence comes from Rosa multiflora, assembly GCA_002564525.1. Taxonomy (NCBI): domain Eukaryota; kingdom Viridiplantae; phylum Streptophyta; class Magnoliopsida; order Rosales; family Rosaceae; genus Rosa; species Rosa multiflora. Next base: position 73,932 of record BDJD01006696.1, read on the forward strand.
CGTTGATCGATCCTTGGTGGTTGTTTGGATCGATTCACGTGAAACCTTGTTCAACCCAGTTGGGATTACTGTTCACGGCTTGTGAGGTAGTTTTCGATCCCTTAGGCTTGTTTTTTGACTTTGATCCAGTTATGAAAGTTCACAAGCATGCTTAGTTGAAGCTTTTTGATGTTGGGAGTTTTGTGAAATATTGAATTTTGGCCGGCGGAGGTGCGCCACCGCCTGTGGTGGCATTCCAGCAGTGTTCCGGCCATGTATGGGACTGTTTTTGGTATTATATATGTTCTACTCGTTGATACGAGCGTTTCGTTATATAATATGCAAATTTTGGAGTTTGTATGGAATTGTTATGATTTTTGCAGTTTCATACCGATCGATTTATTCGATCCGTGAGGATTCGAGCGTCCGATTGACTTGTGGTTTGGTCACATCTATCGTGGACGTATTCCGGAGACTTTGGGAGGTCTCGGATGTGGTTTCGCCTCGATTGGCGCCACTTTGGGGATTTTAGTTCAAAACAGGGGTTTCGAACTTAAATCAAATGTGAATCGTTACTAAGTTGGAACCGTATGTGATTAGGTACTTGACGAAGTATTTGGACGAGTTGTTGGTGATAGTTTTGGTTCGGTTCTGTATTGAAGACGCAGCAGGAGTTCGAGGTGAGTAATCTCACGAAGTTCATTCACGAACGGGAATAACTTTATTGTTTTGAGAGTTATTTATTAACTGTAAACTATATATAGTTGGTATTAGTAGGCATTCCTGAGCGGATGACTACATATAGATATATATTTATGTGAAATATATATGTTTTGGTGGTTTGTGGATTTATGAAAACAATATGCATGAAATGATGCTTTTTATTGTTTTGGGTTGTGGCTTTTGGAAAATAAATGATTGTGGAAATGTTGATTTTGATTTGTTTTGAAAAGCGTGTGATTTGTGTATTTGAGGAACATTTTAGTTCGCGGGTGGTTTATTTAAATATGGGTTTTTACCGGGAGTAATTGATAGGGATCAATTACGGGGAATCTTTCATTTTAGATTCGTGTAACATTTTGGGTCCATTGTGACTCCTTTAATGTTTTGGTATTTATACCGCGGGTCCAAAGACTTACGAGTTTGGCCGGGTGATAGGTTACGATTCAGTTAGAGATCTAGTCTGTTGCCATAGTACATCATGAGGGGTAGCGGGGAGCTATCTGATGCTCATGAGTACGTGTTTTAAAAGGGAGTTTCGGGGATTCTTTCTTT
>BDJD01006696.1:76011-135072 GCA_002564525.1 Rosa multiflora
ACAGGATCGAGACCTTCCTATGCTAAAGATACAAAACAAAATATTCCATTCTTACAAATGATACAAGGAGATATATGTGGACCTATCCATCCAGAATGCGGACCATTCAAGTACTTTATGGTTCTGGTGGATGCTTCGACACACTGGTCACATGTCGCTTTATTGTCCACAAGAAATGCTGCATTTGCAAAACTCCTAGCACATATTATACGTGTAAGGGCTCACCACCGTGATCACCCTATCAAGTCTATAAGGCTTGATAATGCTGGAGAGTTTACATCAAAAGAATTTGATGAATATTGCGTGTCTATTGGGATCGATGTAGAGCATCATGTACCCCATGTGCATACACAAAATGGTCTCGCAGAAGCCACCATCAAAAGGCTATAGATGGTGGCTAAGGCACTGGTTGTCTGGTTATGCGCACCAAGCTGCCTATATCTGTCTGGGGTTATGCAATATTGCACTCAGCTTTACTTATTCATTTCAGACCCACTGCTAGCCAACCATTTTCTGCGTACCAGTTAGTAACTGGATATGAGCCTGACATTTCACACTTACGCATATTTGGTTGTGCAGTATATGTGCCTATTGCCCCCCCCCCCCCCCCACATCGCATCAAAATGCGTCCTCAGAGACGATTAAGTATTTATATTGGATATGAATCTCCAACAATTATTTGCTACTTGAAACCCTTGACAGGCGATCTCTTTACCGCTAGATTAACGGATTGTCACTTTGATGAGACAGTCTTCCCGTCGTTAAGGGGAGATAGGAAAAAGGATTTTCCAAGGGAACAATAGGAATTGTCATGGTTTGTCCCTACTCTATCTCATTTTGATCTCCGCACTTCACAATGTGAAAGTGAAGTGAAAAAAATAATCGATCTTCAGAACATAGCAGATTCGATGCCTGATGCATTTACTGATATCGCAAAAGTGACGAGCTCACATATACCAGCTGCAAATGTGCCTGCAAGGTTAGAAGTCCCCAACAAATGGCACGGTGCCGCAGATAGAGGCACTGCAACCACACTTAGTAGAGGTGTGGTTGAGGCCGTGGCTCCCCAAAGAAAGAGGGGGAGGACACTTGGTTCGATTTACACTCACCCTAGGAAGAACAGGGTGCATAAGGCACAAACTGATCCATTAATCATCAATGTAGAGAATCCCTCTCATGAGATTGTCTCTGATTATAGTTATGTCCATGAATCAATACTGGAGGATGCTCCGATATTTGAAATGATTCCAGAGAACAAAGAAATTTCAATAGGTAATGAGAGTGTATGAATTGATGGAAAGATCTTCCATACACATTGATGATGTATTTGCATACACTGTTTCTCCAGAAATCACAAAGCACGATGATATCGAACCACGCTCTGTTGCAGAATGTCAACAAAGAGCATATTGGCCTAAATGGAAAGAAGCAATCCAGGTACTAGATTCTCTTGCAAAGAGACAGGTATTTGGTCTGGTAGTGCTAACTCCACTAAGTGTAAAGCCTGTAGGACATAAATTGGTCTTTGTTAGAAAGCGTAATGAGAATAATGAAGTCCTGAGGTACAAGACTAACCTTGTGGCGCAAGGTTTCTCACAACGCCCTGGAACTGACTACGAGGAGACATACTCTCCCGTAATGGACGTTACAACGTTCCACTACTTAGTTAGACTGGTAGTTTCCGAAAGACTGGAAATGCAGCTCATAGATGTGGTTACTGCATATCTCTATGGAAATCTTGATTCAAAGATATATATGAAAGTGCCTGATGGTCTTACATTACCCAAGTCAAGTGACTCTAAACCATGGAGTGCGTTTGCAATTAGGTTTAAACGCTCACTTTACGGATTGAAACAATCTTAGCGGATGTGGTATACCTGTCTAAGTGACTACTTGATTGGGAACTGATATAAGAACGATGAATTGTGCCCCTGCATATTCATAAAAAAAACAAGTTCCGAATTTGCAATTGTAGCTGTATATGTCAATGATATGAACATAATAGGTACTCTTGATGAAATAAGAGAAATAACAAGCTACTTGAAATCCGAATTTGAGATGAAAGATCTTGGGAAAACTCAATTTTGTCTAGGCCTTGAACTAGAACACCAAGTATGTGGAATACTAATCCACCAGTCAGCGTATGTCCAAAAGAGGCTTAGGCGATTTAACATGGACAAAGCGCATCTTGCTAGCACTCCCATGATCAGTCGAAGTTTGGATGCAAAAAAAGATCCATTTCGTCCAAAGGAAGATGACGAAGAGGTGTTGGGAGTTGAAATTCTCTATCTAAGTGCAATAGGCGCATTATTGTACTTAGCCCAATGCACTTGACCTGACATTGCATTCTCTGTGAACTTGTTAGCCAAATTTAGCTCAGTGCCAAAGCAACCTCACTGCAATGGTATCAAGAACATTTTTCGATACCTGAAAGGAACCATTGAATTGGGATTGTTCTTTCCCTACATAGAGATAAGAGGGACCGCAGATGGAACTACAATCGCTACAGGAAATTTTTATGGCGAAAGAGCCACTCATTACACCGAAACGACGTCAAATGACATTTTTGTTGGTTTTGTTGATGTTGGGTACCTCTCTGACCCACATAAAGGTCGTTCCCAAACTGGTTATGTATTCACTATTGGGAACACGACGATATCTTAGAGATCAACCCTTGTGGCTACTTCCTCGAACCACTCAGAGATCATTGCTCTGCATGAGGTGGTTCGTGAGTGTATATGGTTAAGAGTTATCATTACACATATTTGAGGGACTAGTGGTTTGAGTTCTACCACTGAAGAGCCTATTTGCATTTATGAAGATAATGCAGCTTGCATCGAACAGATGAAGTTAGGATATATCAAGGGTGATAATACAAAACACATAGCGCCAAAGTTTTTCTACAATCAGCAACAATAGGCTCTCCTCAAGATTCAAGTGAATCAAGTAGGGTCTGCGGAGAATGTGGCAGATTTGTTCACCAAATCATTGCCTAAGGCCACGTTTGAGAAACATGTGAAAAACATAGGAATGCGAAGACTTTCCAAGCTCCCTTGATTAATGTAAGTATCAGGGGGAGGTGTAGACGTCAAGGGGAGTTTAACACACGCATGTCTTCCTCAAATGTAGAAGGTGCGTTGTGCTCTCTTCCTTCGACCAAGGTGTATTTTTTTTGTCCTACATGGTTTTTATTGTTATTTGGCAAGGTTTTTAGTGAGACAACAACTCATGCACCATTTCGTCTTTGACTTGGCACAAGGGGGAGTGTTAAAGGAAAAACACATTATGTGCCTTCGTCAAAGAAACTGACGAAATAGGGAATCAAGGGAATTGCAATCACATGAGATCAACATTTACTATCGTTATTGTAATTGATGTTAATCGATGTTTCCATTGTAATTTTATCTCTATATAAAGAGGCTATGAAATGAAATGAGTAGACCAATTCCAATTCTCATTTACTTTTACATATTCATAGTAATAGTAAACATGCAAAAGTTGAAGAAAGAAAGATAGAAGAGGTACTAATGGTATAAAGGTGATAAGATGGGTAGGTGAGAAGAAAAAGATAAAAGTTTTGTGTGAAAGGGAATATATTGGTGGATTTGGGGTGTATGAGTATTTCCCTTTTAAAGAAAATAAAGCCCCACGTAAAGTGTCAGTTATGTTAGACAACATTCCCACTATATCGAATGATTTCATATTCAATTAAAATTGACAATAGCAGCTCTACGAATACTTATCAATGGAGAAAACATTTCAAACCAAGACCAAACAATATCCAAACGAAAAGGATTCAGTTTTTGGTTTCACAAGTAAAATTTCTCATTTCTATTAAATTTATTAAAAAATAAATAAAATAAAATAAAATACATAAGAAGAGTCCTAAGGGTGGCCAAGGAAATTTGGTACCCTAAAAAGAAAGGATCTTGTATTTTGGTAAGGGGCCGTGACCACTTATCCGATTTTGGCTTAAAAATTGCTCACTTACTCCACTAAGAGTTTTTTAACCCCATTTACTCAATCTAATATCTACTGACAGTTTTGCCCTTCATATAATTAAGAAACTGTATATATGCCACTATTTCCTCTCTCTCCTCACTCTCCACGCCGTCAGCACCCTCTTTCTCCTTTCTCTCTCCTCTCTCTCTCTCTCTCTCTCTCTCTCTCTCTCTTTACCTCCAGCAAGCATCGATTCGCTCCCCGATCTCCAACTCCGACGCGGTTCAACTTCTTCTAACAATTGAGTTCTTATTGTTAGAATTGGTGGACCAATAGAATGAACTTGGGCATTTGGAATTGGAGCTTTGTTTTCTACAGTTTGGCGTTGCTTGAGATGTATTCGTGGGATTTAGAATCTGGGTTTGCAGGAAAACTTGATAGGAACGCACATGTTTTTCTTTTGTGTTCGTCTGCTCGAATACTGAATTGGATCGTCTGCTCGAATATTGAATTGGATCTCAAATATGGGTTAGAAGAAATTTCATGTGGGTAGCCTATAATTAGTTCTGCTCAAGTTTCGATTGAGAAAGAAAAAGAAATTGCAGAAGTGTGAGAACATTCTTGAAGCAAATGACGTACCTTTACTGTCCCAATAATTGATAATTGATTGCTTATGTCAGTAATTACTTCCAAGTTCCAACAGGTAAGTTCGCAGTTGAATTTGAATTACTAGTACAAATAAGGAGGGCAGTGTTTCTCGCACTGAACATTGCCCAGTGCCCATGCTGCAGTCTCAGAATAACCCAACATACCATCAATTATATAGATGCATATTTGCATACACACCAGTTCAAGATAACATTTTACATGATTCGTTCGGACTTTCTCAAAAAGTCTTTGCGGAAAGAGAAGAATAGGTTGCAAGATGCACTGGTTTGATTCAGTGTTTCCTGTTGCTGTGTAACTTATTGTATCATGATGGAAGGAAATTTTGCCAGTAATGATTGTTTTTATTATTATTATTATGATTTGATTGGCAATAATAAGATTATTAGGAGGCAATAATAAGATTACTAAAGGGCAGTAAAATGTTTATTGGGGTAATAATAAGATTATTGGGTGGGGGGGGGGGGGGGAATAATAATATTATTTATTTGGATAAACCTCCGAAAGCTTTCAAAATTCAAAACATCTTCATTTTTCACTAATTATTGATCCCCAACAAACTTGTTATTTGAGAGGATTAATATGTTTATTGGGAGGCAATAATATGATTATTGGATGATAATAAAATCAGACGCCAGAATCCAATCACCGGTTCTGTAGCAGGATTGAGGATTCTGGTGACCGGTTGCCGGATTCAGGTCACCGGAGTTCGGGGCCGGCCACTGGTCACCGGAGTCTGGTAAGGCCTCCGATAACTTCTCTCTCTAAGTGACAAAGAAGGAGAGGGGCAAAATTGTCCTAAAAATAAATAAAAATGAATTAAAAAAAAATTAATTAGGTATTAGGAAAATAATCTCATAGAGCATTCGGGTAAGTTGACAATCTCTTAGAGTGTTTGAATAAATAAGGTAAATGATCATTTTTTCTTTTGGTAAAGCAAGGGAAGCTAAGGTGGCGTTCGGTAACGTTTTCAAGTCATCTTTTTCATTTTATAAAATGAAAATGGCTTGAAAATGCGTTCGTTGGTCTGTTTTCAAAAATGCAGAAAATAATTTTTGAAAATAATTTTTTATTTTACTCGTAAAACAGGAAAACGACAAATAGACGTTTTCACATTTTCATTCTCATATTTTAGAAAACATGGAGATATATTTTCCAAAACAAAGAAAAAAAAGAATGTGCTCTCTTCTTCCATATTCTCACGTCGCTATCTTCTTCTCAGGTATCTCTCTCATCTCTAGTCGCAATCTTCTCTTGTTTTTGAAAATTGTTTTCGGAATAAGCTACCGGACACATTTTCGGATCTCAAAAATCCAATCTTGTTTTCTCGTTTTTATTTTCAAAATCGGTTTTTGAAAAATCATTTTTAAAAACGTTACCGGACAAGCTCTAAACTTGGCGTGCATGCCAGAGAAAACCGATAAGTCAAAACACGTGGCTCGCTTCCATTGGACAACTCCATTAGGTGAGTCGGCAAATGGTGCTATATAAGAAGGCTGCTTCATCCCAAACCCTTCATCATTCAGATTTCAGAGGCAAAACAAAACCATTCGTTGAAGCTCTTCAAATATCTCTCTCGCTCTCAAGGTTCGTAGTTCTATTCTTCCAGTTGGATCTATCAATTTATTGTGTATTTCGTTTAGATCTATTAATTTGTTGTGTAATTCGTTTAGATCTGTGTGTTACGATTTATATAAAATTCTTTGATTCTTTCTAGCACCGTAGCGAATTTGGATTGATCTGCGTTGAATCGGATAACACCGAGGTTTTGTTTTGTTATGGATCTAGAAATTACTGGATGTGAATTTGATTTTGGTTGAGCTTTGTGGTTGTAATCCGTGTACGCCAACTCTGGATGAACATTTCTGTTTGTTCTTGTTTTCTGATCGGATCAATTTATTGTCTAGATTGAACGTCAGAGTTGATAAAAAAAAAATGATTCTACTAGTTTCTTTGTTTATGTTAATTATTGAAATTTGTTTATGATAAGGATTGGTCACTTTTGTTTTGTTTTACATCCCGAAAGGGGTTTGTAGTTGTGTTTGGAAATTCCTTCTGCAACAAGTTTTGTTTGATTGTAAAGTGTGTTTGAATCTGTTTATTTTTATTAAGACAATCTGTATGAAGGGAGATTCTTTGTTAAATTGATTAAGGTGACTGATATAATTTGTTGTGTGCCAACAGATGCAGATCTTTGTGAAAACCCTCACAGGCAAGACTATTACCCTTGAGGTTGAAAGCTCCGACACCATCGACAATGTCAAAGCGAAGATCCAAGACAAGGAGGGAATTCCCCCGGACCAGCAGAGGCTGATCTTTGCTGGCAAGCAGCTTGAGGACGGCCGGACACTTGCTGACTATAACATTCAGAAGGAGTCCACTCTCCACTTGGTGCTCAGACTCCGTGGTGGCATGCAGATCTTTGTCAAGACTCTCACAGGGAAGACCATCACCTTGGAGGTTGAGAGCTCTGATACAATCGATAATGTCAAGGCAAAGATCCAGGACAAGGAGGGTATCCCCCCAGATCAGCAGAGGCTCATCTTTGCCGGCAAACAGCTAGAGGATGGTCGAACCCTTGCAGATTACAATATCCAAAAGGAGTCCACCCTTCACTTGGTGCTTCGTCTCCGTGGTGGAATGCAAATCTTTGTGAAGACCCTTACTGGGAAGACAATCACCTTGGAGGTGGAAAGCTCTGATACAATTGACAATGTCAAGGCAAAGATCCAGGACAAGGAGGGTATTCCCCCTGATCAGCAGAGGCTCATCTTTGCAGGTAAACAGTTGGAGGACGGAAGAACTCTTGCAGACTATAATATTCAAAAGGAGTCGACCTTGCACTTGGTTCTCCGGCTGCGTGGTGGAATGCAAATTTTTGTGAAGACTTTGACAGGGAAAACAATTACTTTGGAAGTGGAAAGCTCGGACACAATTGATAATGTCAAGGCGAAGATTCAGGACAAAGAAGGCATTCCCCCAGACCAGCAGAGGCTCATCTTTGCAGGAAAGCAGCTTGAAGACGGTAGGACACTGGCAGACTACAACATCCAGAAGGAGTCGACTCTGCATTTGGTGCTCCGTCTACGTGGTGGGATGCAGATTTTTGTGAAGACCCTCACTGGAAAGACCATAACCTTGGAGGTAGAGAGTTCTGATACAATTGATAATGTGAAAGCAAAGATTCAGGACAAGGAGGGCATTCCTCCGGACCAGCAGAGGCTCATATTTGCTGGTAAGCAGCTTGAAGATGGGAGGACTCTAGCGGATTACAACATCCAGAAGGAGTCAACTCTTCACCTTGTCCTGCGCCTCCGTGGTGGTGTCTGAATTTCTGAATGATCGTGGTGGTGCCATCCTGTCTGAGTACTCAGTACTGCTTTGATTCTAGTTTTATTTGGTTATGTACTTGATATTTGAACTCTTTTAAAATGGCCAATGGATGGCTCATCTTATGACTATTTTCTCTCTAGTTGATAAATAAAAGGCAAAGACATTTAGTCTAATATGCTCTCAGTTTGCATTTGTTATATCCATCAAGATTGATTTGAATGATTTTCTCTATTTTGATTTTACTTGGCAAAATTTTGTTTTAGTGTCACGATCCTAACCGTGGATTGCTGGACGGAAACGAGAAGGATGTTGATTAGTTTCTTAGATAGGGTTTTTTGCACCAATAGTGTCTGAAGATTTGGGTGACTGACAATATGATACCCGAACTCACAAAGTGTAATACCCAAACTCAATTTTTTGTATCAACGTGGTACCTACTTCAATTTTTTGTTACGGTGCTGTCAATACTGACCACGTGCGTCGGACGTGAGTAGCAAAATAAGGACAAAAAGGACTTTTCACTCCTCCACCCCCGTTAGAATCAAATCCACCAATCCAATCACCGTAATTCTCTCCTCTCTCCCTTCCACTTCTCTCTCCCATCATCGGAGACCACCAGTTCACGGCACCGCCACCACCAAGCGATTCAGGACCCAATTCCGATCAAAACCCAAGAAGATCACTGCCATCCAACTCCACCAGCCTCCTCAAGCGACCATCAAAGTAGCTACGGCGCTGCTCCCCATTTCTCATCGAGTTCCGTCCATTTTCTTAACACACCGCCACCATCAGCGTGCTCAGAGGAAGCCGGACATCAAGATCCAGAATCCTCGCCGCCGACCCATCCTCAGAGGACTCTGGCTTATCTTCTTTGTTCTGGTAACCCATTCTGGGTTTCTCCAATCATTCTTCCCCAAATCTCGAATCCAGTCTTTCTCTAGTCTTTCGTTAATATTCTGAGTTCCAATTTCACCGTAATGGAACATATAGAGACATGGTTTCCATCAGCGCCGCCCTGCAAATCCTCCGAAAACGACGACGCTTTGTCTGACCAAGCACTCAAAACGTCGTCGTAGTCTAGCTTCAACATCAGCCCACACCCTGGATCCTCCTTATTCGGACTCTTCTCCTTTGGAAGCAACTTCGCCAGCTTCGACTCCACCACCGATAGCTTCTCCATTGAGCAGTGACGAATTACTCGTGCTAGTGGGCGGAAGATGGTGATGATGAGCTATTGGTGGAAGTGGTGGCATCAGACGCCGCTGTTCAAATCATTGAGACTAGACTTAGGTGTCCCGAGCCTGAATGCCCCGAGTCTGGGTGTCCACCGAAAATGGAGGGCCTAGCTATTATAATGATGTTTAGGGTTTGGGTTTTGGATTTGATATGTTTCAAGGAAGAGGACGATGAATAAGAGAGAAAATTTAATGAATTGAGGGCAAAGTAGTATTTTTGGCCTTATTTTATGAGTCACGTGCGACGCACGTGGTCAAATTGATTGCGCCGTGATGGAAAATTGAGGTAGGTACCACATTGATACAAAAAATTGAGTCTGGGTATTACTCTGATAACTTTGTAAGTTCGGGTATCATATTGTCAGTCACCCAAGTCTTCAAACACTGTTGGTGCAAAAAACCCTTCTTGACATGACCTTTGTGTGTTTAATCTGTTGATCGAGTTTACCGGCTGCAGCTCTGCTCGATAACATTGCAGATTCCCTGCAAATTTGTCTTTGGAGGCTGCCAGTTTATTTTTGTGTGCGTTCTTGTTGCAGCTACTGATTTGTTGTAGTGTCCCTTAGTTGGGCAAATGTATGCTTAAACTAGAGATATTATTAATCGCCCATAGAGCAGTTAAAAGGGATAAAGGCAATGCCTTGTGCACTAACTCGATCTCAAATTCAGCAGAATAAGGACCTGACGTCATCCATGGTATGATGTTTGTGTGACCATACAAGTCACAAGATAGACCAGCAAGAAATAAAATCTTAGCATCTTGATCAGACATAGAAACACCAGCTGTTGCCAATTGATCCCTTATAGATATAAAACGCAACAAGTACTTTCTATGGATAGTGTTGCCTTCAATTGCGTAATATGTACTGCAGACACAATGACATATCTTTGCTTCAAAGTAGGCTATACCTCCATTGATGCAAAGCATCCACTGACTAGGGTAAGTGCTTCTGCTGAAGAGTATTTGTGATCATTAAAATCAAGGAACTGTCCTGCTCAAGCCAGTGTTCATAAACCCCTTAATTATCAGAAGTGGGTGAACCATCATCATCTGCAATGCGGAACTGAGATGGACAAGGGTGAGATGCATCAACGAATCCAAGTAGACCATGGCCTATGGCCTCTTAAGATAATGGAACATCTGAAAGAACCAAGTGGGATAGTAGGTTTCATCTAAGTGCACGGAAACGGCGTTGCAGATATGATTTGCGATTGCCATCTTGAATCTTGAGGTCGAGCTACTACAATTTCTTGAATAATGAAATAATTTCTTATCTTGAAGATTTGTACCTCTGGTGATTGCTTATATGAGATTAAAACAGGAATCTTGATGAGAAAATCAGTACGAACAACTGAAAATCTTGAAGAAGAACTTGCTACGAACCATGCTAGATTTTTGGTGATGGTGATGAAATGTAGAAGATGAAGAAGAAGAAACAGAAAACGAAGAAAAGCTACTCATATTGCTCTGGTTTGTTATTACAAAGGCTAATTGCTCATCTCTAATACATGATTAGGCCCTCTAAAAAAAAATTGCTCATCCCAGAGGCAAAAAGCTTACATCCAAATACATGGAACAAAAAAAGTTCTAGTGTTCATGACAAAAGAAGCCAAGACACAATAGATATAAATACTAGTACCAAGGGGGACCAGGAAGACCAGGAAGACCATCACTAGTGAGAACTAACTGCATGGAGGTTGGAGGACCATCAATCCAATACAAAGTGCACAACCTCTCTTTGGCTAGCTTGGCCGCTGCATCAGCTGCACGGTTAGCTAACTCTTGGCCTTTGTTTATTGTACTTGTACAAATAGAACTCCGCATGCTAATTTCAAATAGGTTTTATAATAGTGTCAATTTGTCTTGTTGGAAATTTAACTAGAATACTAGATTTAACGTGGATATATTACATACCCGAGAGACAAAAAATAAAAAAACACAAAACAAAAAGAAACACGGGTTCCAGATATCCTTATAAGATTGACCCAAACACCGGTTGCATTTTCGTCAGCCGCGTCCAGCATCGATAGATGTCGACGAGTACTTTGCTTCCATCATCCTTTTGGTAGTGAATTCAAGCTTTGTTCGAACAGAGGAAGGCTGAAGGATTTTGTCAAGGTTTGTGCACATTCTGCTATGGTGAATTCCTGTTGGATTTTTATGATGGGACTAGTATGGCTCAGTGTTACGGGTCGATCCAGTATCTTTTATGGATATGGTTTGTCTTGGCTTATGACAGGGCAAGTCTGAATGAAATCGGATCGCCATTACATCAATGGTAAATACGGTGGTGTGCGGTAGTGCAATCCTGCTCTCATCAGAATCATGGTTGGTTTTTGTTTGTTGGCAATGGTGCAGGTATAGTATCTCTCGAAAGTCTCTGGGTGCCCTTAGCAGTTGGAATGAATAGGCTTCTAGGTTAGGGATGTTTTCGATCTAGGGCCAGTCATTTGGGTAACTATGTTGAGTTTTTGTATGAGTTCCATGTCTGGGATCTTGGAGAAACGTTTGGATTTCTTTCTTCTGAAAAATGAGTTCCATCACGTTTATGATGGATCTTGTTGAACTCATTTACCTTTTTGAACTTTACACCAAATCGTTTATGCCCTTGAACTTTTTATCTGATCACATGCATATGCCCTTATACTCTCAAATACGATCAATCTTAGTCATTAATTAGTAAACTAATTCGTTAATTTCTTCATAAATTGGTGATCATGCGAGTCTGCTCAGAGTCATTTTGTAGCCTTGACCATGTAATTAGCGTGTCTCTTGCATGACCAAAGGCAAAATTCTAGTTTGAGTGGGAAAGGCTATATGAAAAAGAATTGATAGATTAGTTAAGGATTGGCTAAAATCGATCAGATTGGAGAGTACAATGACACATGTGATCAAATTAGAAATTCGGGGGTACAAACGAGACAAAATTCTAGTTTGAGTGGGAAAGACTATATGAAAAAGAATTGATGGATTAGTTAAGGATTGGCTAAAATCGATCAGATTGGAGAGTACAATGGCACATGCGATCAAATTAGAAATTCGGGGGCACAAACGATTTTATGTGAAAAATGTAGGGAGGTAATTGAACTCATTTTAATTCTTCTTACCAAGCATTGGTTAATATTGAAAACTTACGGTATCGAAAAGTTAATTTTGAAAATTTAAGAAAACAAATTGACTAATTTTGAAAGCCTACAGTAACAAATGTGACAGATTAGCTGGAATAAAACCCAAGGTAGAAAATTGGCTAATTCAAAAATCTAGGGTAGAAAATTGACCAATTTTAAAAACTTAAGGTAGCAAATTGAAAATTATGCCTTTCGAATATTCAATCACATACTATTACCTAAAACATTGAGGCTACTTTCTTTTTATTTCTATCAACTATATATTTTTTCTTGAGCTACTTTCTTTTTATGCCTTTCGTGTATTCAACTATCTGCCTCGACTCTTACTGGTTGTTGTGTCATTAGTAGTGTCCTCTTTCTTCTTTTGCCCTTGATGTACCATTAGACTGATTGTACGTACAAGTCACAAAGTTCTATAACAAGTTGCTTCACTTCCTCCGATTTTTTCTTGATCACATCAGCAGGCAAATTCAGCCACACTTCACACGCTCTACCAATGTTTCTCAACTTATACCTAGGATCTAAGACCACAGCAACTAGGAAAAGTTGGTTTATGTCATCCAAGGAAGCAAAGTACTTGTCATACAAGACTTGATCAGCTTCATTTGAATCAGGCCCTATACCAATCAAGCTATGTTCTTCAAGCTCAGCTTCAATGGTAACAACATCATGGAAGGCCTTGTGTGCAGTAGGGGTACGTAAGTGAAGCACTCACATTGTGGGTCACATCATAAAAGACCTTCAAAAACTTCACAAAAATGCCTGCATTTTCCCAATCTGTTTCAATTGGTGGCCCAACTCTTTTCGTAGGCACTCTACTCCTACTTGCAGCCTCTGCCTCATCTTCAGCGATTTCTTCATCTTCATCAAAATAATTTCGGAACCTTTCATCATCATCATACAATCTCTCAAATGTTTTTTTCAACTCCAAAGCCATGTCCAACATAAGAAATGTGGAATTCCACCTTGTCGGGACATCTAAAATGCAAATCCTATTGCACTCAACTTTCTCCTTCTCCACACATTTTTTTAATTCATCAAGCCTAGAACTTGTTGAGACCGAAAATTTACAGGTTCATTTTTTTTTTTAAATGGGTCCTTGTTCCTCAAATTTTGTTGAGTGCTTAGAGAATTAAAAGCACAAGACTTATAGTGAGAAGCGGAAACAAATACAGGTTTCAAGCCTTGAAGAATATAGTAGTATCCCAAGTTAACTACTGCTGGGTTTGTAAAATATGAAAGAGTGGACTCCTTGCTTCATTGTAACATGTACAAAGCAAAAACAAAGAAAAAGAACACATGCAGGTCTCTAAGTTTAAATAAGGGGAAAAAAAAAGTAACCAAGATGACTCCTCATGTGGAGTAATGCTCTTTTGTACGAAGCAATTAATCAAGTTTCAAAACTAGTCTTGGATATGCTTCAGATTGGAGAATAATTCAAGATAGGTGAGATTTGAAATTATCCATCCAACAAGGAAAACAAAAGCCAACAGATTTGCAACGTGGATAATGGGAGTTAGTTGCTGCTTTGATCATATATTCAAATTTGAATTTGAATGGGAGCTATCGTCATCTTCAACTCATATTGTGATCCTCAGTTGCCTATAAAAAGGCTCTCTATAGCAGCAAAAGAAGAGGTGAAAAGCAGTAATCAGAGGCCATATTTCTGCCGAAACAATGAGTGAAATTTAAAGAGATCCATCAACAAGTCAAGCTCCAAGATAAAAGCTCAGGTATACCTCACGTCCATGCTATGCTTCTCTTATTTGACAGGGAAACATGTCGGTCCAGCACGCTTGCTTCAAACAAAAGGGGGCTAGCTGTTCATGAACAACCAGTACCCTTTTGTTGGCTACCGGAAACAACTATGGTTGTTCATGAATGGCCGAGCTTCTGAGCTTCTTTGAGATCTCGATCCTCCTGCATTCAGACTAATATGGTCATTCAAGAATAGTCGGGGTCTTAATATAATATGGTTGCTGCAATTTGCAGCCTTGGAACACAAAGCCATTTATGTACAATCGAGTTCCAATGCCAAGACTATGCACATAACACTGCTATAAAATCACATTCACCTCCTCGCAAAATAAATATAACCAGTCATCACCAAAGAGCTTTCCAACCTTCTGTCTTCCCATTCACCATGATAATAAAACGGCCTCACACCATTTCCAAACAAGCCATACAAAACCCAAAGAAAACTTAATTGATTAATTAGAACATGAACTCAAATTTGGACTTGCTGCATGTCATAAGCAAGAAGACAAATTATGGCATGCTTAATTAAATAATCTTTTGAGGACATGACATGATCAATAAGAGGACAAAGCATAAATGGAGGTGCTATCTATAAGCAGGGAAGCAACGAGATGGATACAAAACTCGATTTGAACAACAATTCACACCTGAACAATTGTTGGGTTTCTACGCGGTAATTGTAATCGTTTGAAGCGGTGCTACACATGATTGACAAGAAAACAACAAAAAGTATAACTGATCATTCAGAGAGGTGCGCTATACCAGAAGTCAAAAAATGGGTTGCGAGCTCTCTGGACACCAGCTAATCGACGAATTGCAGCAATGAAAGTTCAAACCTGCAAAGGAAAGGCCGAACCTGCAATAGCAAAAATTGAGGAGCCTCCGTCAGTACACAAACAAGAATTTTGATTAATCGAAGTCCCCATCAAGAAGAGATGACAAAGTTCAAGAAAGGTGGAGTACCAGACTCTGCGCTGAAGACAGGGATGTAGAACTCAGTGTCAAAGCAGAATTGGTAGATTCCTCCATTTTATGCAGAGTACAGGGACGTGTTCCCTTCTCCGAATTGGATAGAGGATGTCAATTCCCATCTCCTACTTTGTTCTCTAGTTCCAGCTGCTAACCATCGGATTTGCCATGTGATAATAGATGTTTCTGATGAGCTAGAAGAAAGAAATACAACTAGGCTTGATCTAAAGTGGAGACTAAAACCCGAAGAAAGAACATGGGTGTATAGATCATTTTCTTACTTGGGCCTGATGTGAAACGAAGCTAAAAGGCCTGGAAAGAAAAATGGGTGTCCAAATCAGTTTGTGGGTTTGCCCACAAATTCCGAAGCACTACAAAGCCCACTTCAAGACAGTTTACTTCAAAAGTTCGAGCCCAGTCGAATACAACACGAAAGCCCTCTCCACGGCCCATTACAAAATGAGGCATATTGGGTGCCCAAATCAGATCAGCAGAGACTCCACCAAATCGGGTGTCTGCAGAAGAAATACATTTAACATATTCAAAAATAAATACATATACATCTCTCAAATACAAAAGTTGGTACAAAACCAAAAATACAGATTCATATGAACTACGGTCGATTTGATCCCACAATGGGTACGTAGGCAATCTAGAGGCCCACTAGATGCAACCACAATTTCAAATCGAATCTCTGACTCCACCAGTCAAATTCACACCACAAATTCAAACAGAATCCCTGACTCCAACAATCAAATTCAGCCAGTCCTAAATTGAATCACTGACTCTAATCAAATTCTCCCAACACTAGAGATACAAATTCTTAAGAACTACAACGGTTTGATCCCTCTTTGAGGGTATGTAGGCAATCTAGCGACCCACTGGATGCAACCACAAGTCCAAACAAAATCTCTGACTCCATGGTTCATCCAATCCGAATCCCTGACCTCATCAGTCAAATTCCAACAAACACCAGGAAACGTCACAGCTTTTCCAAACAAATCGAATCCCTGGTTCACTTACACCAAATTCGTCCAAACACTATTCCAAAAAGCAATACCTTCCAATGGGTTATTCACCCATTGGAATTCTTGAACTACGAGTGGCTTGATCCTTCTCCAAAGGTACGTAGGCAACCCATTCAAATATCTGGGTGCAGCCGCAAAAACAAAGCAAACACACATCCACAATTGGTTTCTTCATAAATGGAATCAAAGGGTGTTTCCCTGTAACAATGGAATATAATTAAGACACACATTCTGTCTTGAATGGGTCGAACCTTAACTAATTAAAACTCTATTCACTAAATGAATATTAGTGAAATTATGTTGGGTCACATTTTCGCTCACTGTGTGCAATTTTTCCTCAACAGAACCTAAACTCCTAACATATCTTACGGCATTCCTTATGCAAGCCACTGACCTCTTCATCAACTTCAAACCAGACCTCACAATGAGGTTTACAATGTGAGCTAAACATCTCACATGCATAAACCTGCCTCCACAAATAGGTTTAATCTTCCAACTACACATTTTCTTCCTAAGATAAACAATGGCATGCTTGTTAGCAGATGCATTGTCAACAGAAATAGTTAAAACTTTATCGATTAACCAATCAAGAAGACAAGACTCTAGCAGTTTACCAATCATTATACCTTGGTGATTTGAAACCACACAAAATGCAAGCACTCTCTTATGCATTTGCCATCACCTATCAATAAAATGAGAAGTAACTACCATGTAGTTTATGTTTTGACAAGAAGTCCAAGTATCTGTTGTTAAACTAACACAATGAGACTTCAATTCCCTCCTCAACTCCTCCTTCTTGGCATCATAAATGCGAAGAAAGTTTTTCATTATGACTTTGTAATAGGAGTATAAATGCAACGAATATAGTGTGAAATCCCTTACACTTTACTTAGCTATTTCTTTTAAAAAGTCAGTTTTAACTTCGTTTTCTTTTTAGGTAGTTCGTGGAGTGATTCAAGAGAAATAGGAGCTGAAAGCGAGCAATGGAGCCATGGATCATGAAGTAATGATGCAGAGGACCAAAATTGATCAACCTTTTGGCTGGAAATTACAAGGGAAGTCCACGGAATTCATTGTGCAATACAATTGCTGCAAAGAAGAAAACTGCAATTTCAGAATCAGCTTTCTGGGAACGGTATTGAGGAGAAATTATTGCATTCTTCTAGATGTACCTTTGAATAAAGAGCCAGAAAACCTTGAAGAAATGATGTTATAATTCAACAAGAGCCAAACAAATGGTCAGAAGTGTCAACGAGGCTGTAGAAAATCAAGCGCGAAGTATGCTTCCCGATAAGGCAGAAACTGTCAGCTTTTCACGAAGCTTTTTGGGAGATCTTTTCCGGCGATTTTATTGGAGTTTTTCCAGAAGGTTTTTTTATCAATATAGAATATGTGATGTCATAGAACACGTGGGAGTCAAGAACCATCCAGAAACTTGTCAAGACAAAGTTGTTCCTTGTCCAAGAAGGAAGCTTCAGAGACAGAAATTGAATCCTAGTCAAAAGAGGGCATTTTGGCCGAGATTCTTCTTTGGACGGATTTCCAGGGAATTTTTGGAAGGCTATTGCTGCTGCAAATATTAAGGAGAGTCCTAGAATAATTCTACAAGATTACAACAAGATTACCATGGCTTGAAAATCATTTAATTGTGCACCAATTAAAGGAATCCTCAAAGGGAAGGTTTTAAAAGCATTGTTGACGAAGGAAACTAGGGCTGAAATTCTCCTATATATATTGAGCTTCTGCACACGTTGAAGACGACCACGCCTTTCACCTTCTCTTCTATCTCTCTTTCTCATTCATCCGCCATCATCTTTTTCTTCTTTTTCTCTATTTGTTTTATTTTGGTTTTTAAAACAATGTGTAACTAACTATCTTTTTGTTAGGGGCAAGGTTTGAAGCCCCAATTATGTAGAACATATGTTTGTTTAAATCTACTTTCTTGATCTTTGGTGTGAATTGGTTGTTTATTTCTGCTTGATTGAAAACTTTTATGTGTTTATGTTCTTTGGGTCGACACTTAGGATATATGCATGTAATTGGAGCCATAGCGTTCTATATCTTGATTGTATGTTTGATAGGCTTAGCTATTGTGCGTTCACGTAGACTAAGTAATTAGGGAAACATTAATAAGGGACATGATCTGCTCCGACTTGTTTCTTGGTTGGTTTCTGTTCACGCCTTAGTAATTGAAACTAGGTTAACTTAACATTGTTCGAAAGTAATTGGTGGTGGATTTCCAAGTCTCTAACATGTTCTCCATCTTATTTTCTCAAAACCTAAGATAAAATTTTTTTTTCTTTTATATTATCTTTTATTTTCGTTAAAAACCAAAAACCCCAAAATATTGTTCTTGTTTAGGATTGCAGAGCCCCTTTCTATCCCCTTCACTTAACATTGTTCGAAAGTAATTGGTGGTGGATTTCCGAGTCTCTAACATGTTCTCCGTCTTATTTTCTCAAAACCTAAAATAAAAATCGTTTTTCTTTTATATTATCTTTTACTTTTGTTAAAAACCAAAAACCCCAAAATATTGTTCTTGTTTAGGATTGCAGACCACCTTTCTATCCCCTTCTGTTTCCTGCCATATTTTTCTCTCTTTTCTAGTATTTGACTTTTTTGTTTAGTTTAGTTTTGTTATTTGTTTTGTGCTTTAGTTTGTTTTGTTTTCTTTTCTTTTGTGTGAATTATAAAGTTACTCTCAATCCCCGGCTAGAACGATCCCTACTTATTCTATACTGACAATTGACATTCTTGCAGGGTTAAGTTGAGCATCTATTTTGGGCGTAGCACTTTGCTACAAGGGATTTTAAAAAGAGGCACAGCAACACTACAAAAGTAATTAAACTCAGGTTTTTCGATGAAACTAAATGGAAGTTCATCGACAACAATCATATGAGTAGGAGCTTCAATGCAATTATCCTGACTCCAATTCACAGAAACTAAACTGTCCTGCCCTCTTTTCCCATCACTGGTTAACACTTGTTGCCCAGATTCTACCTTAACTCTACCTAGGTACCCTTTGCAGACTATCTCTATGTGTTTCCTAAGAGATGAAGTACCATTATCATAAGGATTGCATGCCAAATGCGTCGGACAATACTTACATTGAGCTCATTTGGTATTGCCAACCACCTTCTCAACTCCATCAACAGTCTCAATTAATGGATGATCTACCTTTGTGAAATGATCCTAGACATCTGACCTCTGCTGGCCTTTCTTTCCTCCTTTTCTTTTCACAGCAGCAGTGCTTTGAGCATTGCCGGGTTTTGGGGCAGCTTCCAGGTTGTTACTTGCGACAACCATTTCATTGCAATAGGATGGCCCAGACTGCTCGGAATCAGATCGGCTAGACCCAGATTGTTCGACTTCGACACTAGGAGCTTGGACTGTTTGGGGCATGGTGTTTCGATTGGGAATGAAAATCGACTAATCGTGTTTCGAAGTGCTATTCCGATTCAATCTGACTAAATTTTGGGGCTGATATAGTGATATGTTTAGGGTTTCGAATTTTCGATCAAATTGGGGAAGAACTCAAGAACACATGAGAGAAGACTCATGAGAGGATTTCATCGGGTTTGGTCAACTGGCTAATATGTTTAGGCCTTAGGGTATAAGTGGAGACACGTGTGTAATACCTCGGTTATGAGGGGTGAAGAACAGATGAAACCGAGACCGAACTGATCTCCTCTTCCTCGGTTCGGTTTTAAAACTGCACCAACAATTTCCGTTCAAGAACCGCGCCGAACCGACCATTTCGGGTTGGCTCCTCGGTTTATCGGTCCAAAAATCCCACCCTTAGAAAATTTGGATAATATTTTTTGCAGTAAACTACTAAACACATTTCCAAATTTGAAAAATACAATCTCCTTTTCTAATTTTTTTTAAAAAAATCGTTTAAAAAAAAATCATTTTCAAAAACGTTACCGGACACTGCTTCTAAGTTTTTTTTAAGGAACAATTCTTAGGTTCACCCCTAGGGTGAATCAGCATATTCACACTCTCTTGTGATTAACGCATAATAATTTTATAATTTTCTAATCCAACCATTCATGTTGTATAATATAATACAAATATTAGCTCTGTAAAAAATCAATCAAATTGAAAACCTTTTAGTTATTCATTTTTATGAAATACATGGACGGCTCATCATAGTAGTAGTAAGTCATCATAGTAGTAGTAAGTGTTGTTAGAACCATCCATTTGTTTGATTCAATTAGATGATTAAACGATTTCCGATTCGATTGATTTTTTTACAGAGATGATCTTTAAAGGATAATTTAAGATATAGACCGTTGGATTATAAATTTATTAAGTAAAAATATTTTACTCTTTGTCTCAATCATCTTTTTCTAGGCTCTATATGGTTGTAATTTAGATGTACTTGATCAGTACATTTTAGCTATTTCTCTCACCCATGTTTCTTATCGATTCGTAGACAAATTTGGTTTACAATTTGCAAGTTTTTGAATGAATGCTTATGCTATAACGGAGTTTTTGCTTCTTGGAAAATAGAAGATTTGAGCTTGAAACTTCATTCAACATTGTGTTTGGTTAGTTGATTCTATTGAGTTCTTTGGTTGATTAACTTTGATGACTATCTAGAAGAATTTTTATGATAGTTTGATTTCTAATTTGTTTGTCATGGGTTAATTGATATGTTTCTTTCAATTACATTATACAGGCCCAAAGAGATCATCAGCTTCAAGGAGAAGGATTGTAGCTCAAAATAATGACGTCATTCATATGAGAAGACCAGGCCAGTACAAACCTTGTTTGCAGGAGAAGAGTTGAATCCACTCCAGACAATAGATGAATTCAACCAAGGTGAAGATGTCATCAAAGTCTTGTGCGGTTGCACCGACCCAAAATATGGTGACACTGTTGGAACGCTTATGATTTCCTCGACTGGGCAATTCATAATCACTTGTGAATGCCCTCTTGAGCATGTAAAAGAGGACAAAGAGAAAAGTACATGCTTTCTTCGTCATTTCTTTCCTTGCTTCTGTACTTCTACTACTTGCTCTTGTTATGTCAACTTAATGCTTCTATATTTTTAATGTAGATATTATCGAGTCTACTGACCCGATAAGAGCAAGTCCACCCGTTGAGGTTGGCTAGTCAATACTATTCACTACTTTTTTCCTTTCATTTCCACCATTTAGGTTGGCTGGTCAGATAGTATTCACAAAAAATCACTCTAGCTGGGTCAATTTCTTAACCTGCCAACTGACATTTGGTGACCTTTTGTGAACAATATCTAACCAGCCAACCTAGATGATGGAAATGAAAGGCAAAAAGTAATGAACAGTATTGACTTGCCAACCTCAACAGGTAGACTTGAGTGCCATGCAAGGAGTGGAGTGAGAAGATGGAAGGGCAACATATGGGATAACAAGGAAGACAAAAAAGTCTCTCTTCAGAAATCAGGCCTGTTGAGATATTACAAGCATGCTGCGAATGAAAGCCACTGGGACCATCGTAGACCAAATTTCGTCTATCGGGATGAATTTCTTCGCTGCAGTGAGTGTCAGAAAGAGCGACGGTTTCGTCTACGCACAATGGATGAGTGCAGAGCTTTCCACAACACCTCGACAAACATAAATTGGAGATGTGCTGACCACTATGACAAGTGAGTTGCCTCCCTTATTGATATTTCATCTTTGATGTCTCATATATATGTGTGTGTGTGTGCGCGTGCGCTACTAGTACAAAAAATAGATGGTTTTTTTTTTCTATGCTTTATCCAAAATAAAGAGTGTGTGGTCGAAAAAGCTATAAGAGCTGCCATAGTACCCCAGCATGCAAGGGATGCACCTCTTATGTGTGTTTGGGTTGCAGCATGTGTCACTTCAAGAACTGTGATTGTCGAACTTGTGTCGACTACATTCAGAATGTGGAACGCTAAAGCCCCAAATGTTTCCCTTGCCCCTTAATTTTGCTTCAAACTGTGAACTTAAGGCTCTGAGTGTTATGACTTGTATTGTGCTATCTTGCATAACAAGGTTGCATTTTATTCTAATATTTCTTTGTCATGAACATATTTCTTTTGATGAAAGAAATTAAAATATTCAAAACTACGAAGATAGCCCCTTCGAAGTTGATCCCAGTGGAAGATGCAGCTCGGTTTTTTTATCTTAATTTCAGACCTCCCTTCAATCCAAAGTCAATCATTCAGATATTTTATGAAGACTGGATTAATGCTAATAAGATATCAACTATTAATGTATTCAAATTCTTGTATCTTGGTCTCCACCTCTTAATGGAATTGTTAAGATTAATATTGATAGTTCCACAATTTATTTTATGGGTTGTACAACTGGTTGATTTAAAATAGTGAGAATGATTGGTTATGTAGGGATACATCAAAGTATTACTGCATCACCTCTGTAGGTACAATTCTTGTATAGGTCGTGTTGGAATTCCCATACAAAGTTGTGACAAAATCCCTTTACTGATCTCGGAGAATCACAAGTAAATGCATCTACATATGCATGGCATTTCAACACACGTTCCAATCCCCGAGTCAGCAGTCAGTTTCATGTGGAGTCCGATTTTGGAAAGTAGGGTTTGGATTTTATGTTTCTACGTTTTTTTTTAAGATTCTTTTGATTGTTAAAATCGTGGTGTTGATGTCCTAGGGTTTTTAGGTTGTGTCTATTCCTAATTGATTTTCCTTAAGATTTGTTGGAGTTCATATATGGGAAGTTTCTTTCCTAATTAAGTGGGAATTAGGGTAGAATCTTTTTGTAGAGAGTTGGTTGCCGTCAGTCCATCGTATATTGAGAAACACACACGGTCATAGGTGTGGAACTGGAGACGCAAGAATATTGATAGAGTCTTGCATGTTTTCTTGAGGTTAAGTCTTCACAAAGAATAGAAACACTTGGTCCATGTATAAGTGTTATTGATTGTGTCTTCATATGCATAAAAACTCTCTTGAGATCAGTAGAAAGACGGTGAAGAAAGAAGAGCAAGAATTGGTGATCATTCAAGTGAAGGAGTTCTAGAAGGAAGACAAACTTGGTGATTAGATTTTGTCTAAACATTGTAGCCGAGCTAGTGCTATTCAAGTTTGTAAAAGAACATATCCTTTTTAATATGATGATCTTTATTTTGGGTTTTCAAGAGTAAGAACCCCGCAGTATTTTTAATCTCATATTTGAGGTTTTCACTGCGTAACCAAAATCCGTGTTCTATTTGTTATTTTGGTTTCTGCTGCCAGTAAGGATTGAACAATGCACTGCAATCCCCATTTTCCAGAAAAATGTTTCATCCATGTATTTTCATTTGGCATCAGAGTAGGTTCTAAAGCTTTTTTTTAGTTGATCCGTGGTCAAGGATGGAACGTGACAGAGCCTCTAGTTCTATAAATTGTCCGCCCTTGTTTGATGGTGAAGACTATTCACAATGGAAGATTATGATGAGGGATTTTCTCTACTCTCAAGATGAAAACATGTGGAACGTTGTTGAGAATGGATGGGAACACCCAGCCAAGGCTTTAAAGTCCACTAGGAGTGACAGTGATGAGGGTATTCAATCCGATGGCGAAGAGGTAAATCTTGCTCTTACTTCCTCCTTTAATTCTAAATTATCTAATGTTTCTGATTTAGAAGATGATACTTTTGATGAAGAAACAAATGAAAAATGAAAGCAATTGTATAATGCCTCAAGAAGTGTTCTTAAGAAAAATAATAAACTTGAAGAAGAAATTGAATTCTTAAGGGGCGAGAAAGAAAAAATCAAGCAAAAATTTGAAATATCGATCTTTGAAAGAATGGGAAGATGAGCGTACTGACCTTGTTGATAAGATTAAAGTTTTGCAGGGTAAGGTCAAGTCTCAAGATTGGAACAAGGAGCATGATGAGATTACTAACAAAATCAAAGTTTTGCAGGTTGAAATTAAGGCTCAATCCACCTTAAATGTTTCTCTAACCCTTGAGAATGAAAAATTGCAGGAAGAATTATTGAGGGTCAAGGAAAACTTTAGCAAATTCTCTATCGGTCTGAAAAAGCCTCTAAGATAATGGGAATTGGCAAAGCTCATGGTAATAAAGAAGGATTAGGTTATAATGGTGAGTCCTGCAAACCCTTGGTGTTTGTAAAAAGTGTGGGAGGTGAGAATTCCTCAAGTCAGGCACAAAGCTCTAGTAACAACAAGTCTGCCACCGAATTGAATGTAAGACTAGAACCTCATAAAACCATACAATCACATCAAAAAGGCTTTTCGGTAAGTTCTGACATGCACACTTCTGTGCGTCAGCCCAGGTATATTCAAAACACCAAAAACTTTGTTCCTACTTGTCATTATTGTGGAAAATTAGGACACATTCGTCCTAGGTGCAATATGCTTCGCAAGGTTACTCAAAATCAGAGGAAAACGTTGAGAATTAACTCACCTGCCTCGTTGCAAGCTGAGTTGAAAGAGAGTCTGAATCTAATCGCCAAGATTATAAAGCTGGCTTCAATCCCTGTGGATCTGGAAACAAATACAAAGCAGAAGCAAATATGGATTAAAAAAGGTTCAAATAATCATTTTTCTGCTCATACGGATAATCTTGATAATATGCTTGAGCTTGCTTTCGTTCCTACTGAACACAAATTGGCTAATTTGTTTACTAGGCCGTTGACAGAACTCAATTTGAATTACTAAGAAGCACCGTTGGTGGATGCTCTAAGTATTGATACTCTCACTGCATTTGATCCATTTTGCATGCATTCATGGTGTATGTCTTCATGATAGTATAGGTGCATTTTCTTTACGTTTCTGCATTGTTAGGTTCAGATTCTGGAAATTCAGGATTGAAAAATGGTGGTTTGTATCCCCGAGTGTCTGACAGATTAATTTGAACTTAGATTGACAAGGGCCGTACTCTTTTCCTTAAATCTGTGTGCAATGAGGTGCCTAGCATGTTTTGAATTTGCTCTTGCATCACTCTGTAATTGTGAGCTTGAACAACATATTCTCTATCACTTTGAATCCTCACATGCACACATACTCTAAGTGGTGGTAAGTCATATTTATTGGTTGGCCTGTGCTCAATTCTCATGTTCGAAATTATTCTTTTTTTTGTTGCTCCTTGATTAAAAAAAAAATGTTGAATGACTGATTTATGGAGAGCATGGCCAGGCTATTCCCAAAGTAAACAAGCCTTGGTCGTGACGAACGATATGAGGATTGGGAAGAAACTGGAATGGTTTGGTCACTCCGGTGGATTGTGAAACTATTTACTCGAGTAGATGTGCTCTTTGAGATGTCCTTATTACATCTAGTACCCTAAAGTCATCTGACTTGGGAGCTACTGGCATAATAATCATTACATGGGTCGTAGTTTTCTTAAAAAAAAAAAAAATAGTTATGTTGTGTGAAAGGCAAAAAGAAAAATTCTAAATCATGCCCACACAACACCATAAGGGGGAATCAAGTTTATGTGCTTAAATGTGTTTCGTATGTGAGCTTTACTTTTCAGGTTTCCACAAATATTACACACCCCATCTTGAGATATGTTCACTCTACACACCAAGAGGTATAGAATACTCGATCATCCTCTCTCTTACCTTGTGGTTGTCGGAATCGATTCGCATGTCTGAACTTATTTTGTTGCACCCTTATTTATGGTTAAGTGGTATTGCTCTTGTTTAAAAAGCTATGCGAATTAAATATGTTCTTAACATTTGGATACAACCCACTCATTGTGTGTGTGCATTTCATTCTTGCATCTCTCATCACATGATCACACTTAGGGGGAGTATTGATACTTGGACTATCTTTCTCTAATTGATTCTTCTTGAGATGGTGTCTATTGCACAACATCTAATGGTAATCCTTCTTCTATATAGCTTCCACTACGTACTTTACCTTTGTCATTCCTATTCAAAAATGGGGAGAAATTAGATGTGTTGACTGTGATAATGTTATTCTATCTTATGTTTTTTACCATTGTGTGATAAGTGTTTCAGGAAAAGTATGGATTGTCATTCTCTCCTCCTGTACTTGTTGAGGGGGAGTTTGTGTTGATTAGATATGTTTTGTATAGGAATGCCAAAGGGGGAGATTGTAGGTACAATTCTTGTACAGATCGTGTTGGTATTCCCATACAAAGTTGTGACAAAATCCCTTTACTGATCTCGGAGAATCACAAGTAAATGCATCTACATATGCATGGCATTGCAACACACGTTCCAATCCCCGAGTCAGCAGTCAGTTTCATGTGGAGTCCGATTTTGGAAAGTAGGGTTTGGATTTTATGTTTCTACATTTTTTTTAAAAGATTCTTTTGATTGTTAAAATCGTGGTGTTGATGTCCTAGGGTTTTTAGGTTGTGTCTATTCCTAATTGACTTTCCTTAAGATTTGTTGGAGTTCATATATAGGAAGTTTCTTTCCTAATTAAATGGGAATTAGGGTAGAATATTTTTGTAGAGAGTTGGTTGTCGTTAGTCCATCGTATATTGAGAGACACACACGGTTATAGGTGTGGAACTGGAGACGCAAGAATATTGATAGAGTCTTGCATGTTTTCTTGAGGTTAAGTCTTCACAAAGAATAGAGACACTTGGTCCATGTATAAGTGTTATTGATTGTGTCTTCATATGCATAAAAACTCTCTTGAGATCAATAGAGAGACGGTGAAGAAAGAAGAGCTTATTGGTGATCATTCAGGTGAAGAAAGAAGAGCAAGCAAACTTGGTGATTAGATTTTGTCTAAACACTGTAGCCGAGCTAGTGCTATTCAAGTTTGTAAAAGAACATATCCTTTTTAATACTATGATCTTTATTTTGAGTTCTCAAGAGTAAGAACCCCGCAGAGTTTTTAATCTCATATTTGAGGTTTTCACTGCGTAACCAAAATCCGTGTTCTATTTGTTATTTTGGTTTCTGCTGCCCAGTAAGAATTGATCAGTGCACTGCAATCCCCATTTTCCAGAAAAACGTTTCATCCTTGTATTTTCATCAATCCATCAGTGATACTAGATATAAGAAAATGGATCAAAAGTAACTTTCCTGCTGTTTTTTTTTTTTTTTTGATTAAAAAAAGTTTAGGTAAGAAGGAGGCTTTCCTACACTACCAGGGTCTGGGCAAACCTACTACCTTAACCCAACAGGACTTACGAAACTGGCCAGTGTTCCAGCCTAACCTATTGGTATGGAATTATGCAGGACATTTTCTAGATTGCCCACCAAATGAGAGATTGTTGGTAACGGGGTTCGAACTTGTGTAGGTTTACACCTCAAGTCTTGTGTTCTTTGTTGGGTTATATCTTTGTGTTGCGACGACGACGACCTCAAAGTCTATTGCTCCGACTCCATGGTCATGGAGTCCAGATGGTCACCATTGGTTGATTTTAGTCTATTTTAATGCTTTGGGTCGAGTCCCATTTTCTTTTCCTCGACGAAAACGGTGAAAAGAGTTGTTCCGCATAGGAATTGGGCTTCGGCCCAATAACTTTCAACTATAAATTGCCACCAAGCCTTCGATTAGTGTTCGACTCCAATGGTTCTTTCTCTCGTCTTCTCCAACCAAAGCCAGTTCAATCTCTCAATTTCTCCATCAACATGCTCAACACCCTTTTTCCTCTTTGCGCTCCTATCTTCTTCTTCTTCTTCTCTCTCTCTCTGGGAAATGGGCTCGCTGCAGGCCCAACTCTCTCCGTTTCTGTGCATGGAAACTCACACATTCCCGGAGGTACAATTTCCACTTTTTCTCACAATTTTGTTAACCATTTTTAGCTTTCCATTGTAACAGTTACAGAATCCCTCTTAGTCTAAGCATTGCATGAATTGGTTTCTCAACCTCTGTAGAATTCTTTACTAGCTGTAATGTTTGAATGTTAGTTTTGTATTGCTAATGATGATCATGTAATACAATATGGAAAAAAGGGATGAATAAGGACTTACTCAATTTAGGAGTTTTTGTGAATTTTGATATTTAATGACAGTTATTAGTTCATATGATTACAATTGGCTGTGACCATTATTTTGTTGTGAGTTGGGTTTTGTGTTTTCTAAATTTTGATGGGCAAAATGAGTTGTACACTTTTGAAGTAATCTCAGTTTCATGGTTGAATTAAAATTGTGAATATATGAATTCTTCTTTGAAAGATATCTAGGGAACGGAAGAATTTGATGCAATGTAAGTGAAATGGATTTGTTAGTATTGCCGTATTGGTGTTTTCAAATATTTCAGTCTTTTATTATGGCTACTGAAACTCACAATAGTAGGCAATGGCACTCATCTGTGAATCTTGAATATGAAGAGTAAGGAAAAACTGACATCTATGGGATAAACAATAGGTGATTTATGAAACTATATTGAAGGGGATTAGATGGCCACAAATGCTGCTTGAAATCCCATTTATAAGACTACACACTGCTATACACAACATTTTTCGTCCAGGTCTTATCTCAGCCTTGGCATTGCTGAAATTATTTTAATTATATATACTTTAGGCAGTAGAATTAACTGGCATGGGACTATGTTAGAGTTCAATGAATTGCACGTTTATTTCGGCATCCCCATATAGTATTCATCATATTTAGTATGTTATTAAATATATTACTAAATTTACTTGGTAAAGTTACAACCAGGTGCAGAAAAAATCCTTAAAAGTTGTCTCATTGCGAGAGCGTGATAAATGTCTAACAAGGTAGCCACTTGTTCCAGTGCATGGAACGTCGCTTGCCAGGTTGCAAAATTGTGCAGGTTGATGAGCTTTATAAGTTTTCTTTTCGAGATTCTTTCTCACCCATTCGAGAAGAATTTCCAGTCTCCTTCTGAACGCTGACCTCTAGGGTTGAGCATCGGTGAGTTTGCTATTTTGTTCTTTTGTTAAATAATGTTTTCAATTGATAATCGTTTCATGATTTACCAGTTTTTATTACTTGATGCACTAAACAAAACCATTAGCCAAATGAAGCTTGCATCTTGAAAGAGGGAAAAATGAGTAGGGATCTCATCATCTGAGATTGCAAAATTGTCTTTGACAAAATAGACTCCCTTACATGGTTGTTAGAGTGCATGGTCTTGATCAATTTTCAGACCTTGACCTTGGTAAAACTTGTTGCTCACTCCCATTTCGTGTGAGGGTTGCAATTTTGCAAGCATATATACATGCTTGGTCCAATACGGATCTAGAAATTTTTTGCTGTTGCCTTTTCTTGATGGTTATCCTGGTCAATTTGATAGGATTTAATAATGTTGGTTTATCAGGTTCAAATGGGACATGGAGTGCTTCATCCAAGATATAATCCTACTGGTTTGTAAATACTAAATGCGGATATTTCTTTTTAAAGACAAACTCACAGAAGTTCATTATCATGTCCTGTTAATTAATTTGGACAGGGAGCTATATTTATATTTACTAACAAAATCTTGAGATGACCTGCGGCATCTCCATGTGTAAACTGTTCATCTCCCAGGCGAGAGTTTGCAAATTTTTTCTTTCAAAATAAAAATTTTGAAAATATAGGGATTAAGCAGAATCAAATCTCCATTCCTTTTTGTTTCTGTGCTTTTGAGTGCAGTTATTGATATTTGTTACTTCATCATAAATCTGAACCAAAATTTTTTGACCTTTCATAATGCAGTCAGATTTCATTTTCACTGTCCAAGTGGCAGAGTGTGAATTTCTCTTGAAGCAAAACCAGTAAGACAAGATGGAAATGGTGAATTCTGTTGGTAATTGTATCCAAAGGAAGAATGTTGAGTGGTTGGATCTGCAATCTTTCGAAGGTGTGATCGATAATGTACTTTCATCGCTCCCTGTCAAGTGCCTTCTAAATGTTAAGGCTGTTTCTAAATTCTTGCGTGATTTGATTCATAGTCAAGCTTTCATTAGATTGCATTTAAGTCGGTCAAGAGAAAATGCCTTGTATATATTTTTCCCTTTTATGCCAATTAACAGAAACATATACATCATTGATGCTGATGCGGTAGTCACTGAAACAGTCACTCTTCCTACTGATGAGAATCTATCAACTCTTAGTATGGTTTGTTCCTATAATGGTTTGATTTGTCTCACCAATTTTCCCGTGACTCTTTACTCATATAATTCTCAAGGAGTGGCAGTGGCAGACTTGGAAATCCTGATCTGCAATCCCGCCACTCATGAAGTTGGTTTACTTCCTAAATGTAGCCCATCGGAAGAGGACCTAGGCATTGGTGTTGCCTTTGGCCCAGAGATCAGTGAGTATAAAGTATTTCGGTTTTTCCGTTCCAAATCCAATTCTGAAATAGTCCTCCCTGACCCAAAGGTTGTGCCATATTGGTTTTTTCCTCCCACATCCAGACCTGAAAGAGTCCTCCCTCCAGAGTGTGAGATATATTCATCCAGAACTGGAACCTGGAGTTGCGTAGGTCCTGTTCAGCATCGTCCTATGGGTGCACATCACGTATTTGTTAATGGAAAAGTTTATTGGTTTATTCCCTCAGAAGAAAATTATGATATCCCTGGATCCATTCTTTCAGTTGATATGGAGGAGCATTTTGAAGTTGTCGGGCTTCCAGATACACTCACAGAACTCTCCTTCTTAATTGATTTTGAAGGCTGCTTATCAGTAGTCGCAGTTTTTGATAAAGTTGAGCCTGTGGTTATTTGGATTTTAAAGAATGAAAATGAATATGTTTGGGAGAAGAAATGCAGTGCTGGTATTCCCTACAAAGGAATGATGGAGGAACTTCACTCTGTAGCTGCCAGAGAAAGTGACATTTTTTTCATAACTGCACACGATTATATTATCTTAGACACAGATGACAGTTCCTGGGAACTTGTTGAGTTTGAAGAGTTTGAACCTAATGCTCACGCTGTTTTTCCATACACAGAAAGCCTCCTCCCTTGTAAGTATGATAATCACATTAGATTTTATATATATATTCTCTTTTTCCTAACAGTTTCATTGAATATTATATCTTGTGTTTTAAATGAGTAGAAAATCCTATAGTAATCTGAAACAAGTAGGCAATCTTGACTTATAATGCAACCATTCTGATATTCTGGGTATGGAATGAACCAAGGAGTTCCTAGGTTATATTTACGTGTTATGAACTCAAACATCTTCTGACATGTCCTTGAACTTCTTAAACAGGTAGTGGACGGTTTGCAGGGGAGGTGAACAATCAAAGAGCAGCGTGATTCTGGTTTTGGTTCTGATTGTTCTTTGTCTTCTCTTCCAGATTGATGTCCCTTAGATGTTGAAGCTTGAGTTTGCTTTTATCTTACTAGTTAAAAGTCCAGAAGCCTGTATTGAATTTTTGCAGAAGGGACCACCACCTTTCCTCTGGAGAAATTGGGGATTACTACCATGACATCTAGAACTCGATTAGTCTGAATATTTATGAAACATCCTAAGTCATTAGATTTTTCTTTTTTGAAATGCCCGGGAATATCCAGCTTCTTCATTTCTGTATCCGTATATTTTTACAGCTTGAAGTAGGATTTAATCAGAGCAACAACTGCTACTTTTTCCCAATAGTATGTTTGAAATGAGAGTTTTTTATGAGTTGTATTAAAAGTCATATTGTTCGTCTTATTGATGAGTTGTGGAAAAACTGTTGGCATAAGATGCTATGCTGCAAAGTCTTGAATCATTTCATCAACAAACTCAATTCCATCAGGTATTTGTATTTGTTGCTTTTCATCTTACGCTGTTTGTTGGACAAGATGATTTAATATTGGCTAGATTGCCTGATGGCTCTCCTACATCTTTCAGCTCATTCCTCCTTTCATCTTTGGATGAAAGAGACCCACGTACTGCATCTTTGCTGCTAAGTGCTAACAGCAGCAGCTTGATTTTCAGTTGGCTGACAATGGCATGGCTCCTTATAACTGCAATATCAGGTGAAATGTTATGCGTCTGATAAGTCATGTGACTGTCACACTCAAATTTCTGTACCCTTAGGCTTACGTTGGATTTGACAAGCATCTTTACTTTGGATTTGACGAGCATCTTTATTTTGGTTTGGACAAAGTGATAAAGATAGGGGGTTGGTTTAATTGACAGGATAGTAACACTCGTGTTTAACACGAACGTAGTGGGTTGATCATTACGTCACACGACTGTCCTATTTCATTTAATATTTTACCACCTGAGAACTCATGATACAAAGACAACTCATGTGGTAACTATGAAAAAGTCATTGTTAAGGTAAGTAAGGTTGTCATTAGAGCAAAATAGGTTTGTCTGAGTCCTAAAAGTAGTAATTGTTGGTATAGCATATGTTAACATATACAGAACTTTCCATTGAGTTGATAGTGTTGAGTCATTTGACACGGTGATCCGCCTTCAAGGATTTTGATGGCTGTAGGATCACATCCAACCATGTCTTAATTGTCTAAACCTGTCATCTAAAATCACACCAGTATGGATACTATTTAGGCTTGTTAACTTTGAAACACTGGATTTAGTCTTTTACCAATCAAAACAGGCTAGATTAGTTTATATGCTTTTAAATTCCCTACTTCAGGTTTAATTGCTGGGATACACCAGCGGTCCAGCAGAAAATGACTCATATGACAGATTCAATAAAAACAGTGGAGACTCATTTCCAGCTACGTGTCCTAAAAGAGAGATCTTATAGGTGACAACATTCAATGGTCCTACCTTGGAGAATTACACGAGAGAAAAACAATGAAGAAGATGAGATCAATCTATTTTTTAATTTTATGCTCTTTGGACTGCTGAAGCTGAACTATCAGCATAACCAAGTGACTATATTACAAAGAGCTTATAATAATAGGGATTTTTTTCTGAACTGAACATGTTGAACTGGACTTGGCTTTAGGGGTTGCTTTTACAAAGAGCTTTCACCTTAGAATAATACGGATGTTTCTCTGAATTGAACACGTGGAGTTTGGCTTTCTGTTTGGGAATTAGTGGAAAATTGCAGGCTTTAGGTATCTAATGGTTGGAAAAGAAAACAGGTACATGGTTCTCAACGGAGAATGAGTCCCCAAATACAAAAGAAAACAGGTACATGGTTCTCAACGGAGAATGAGTCCCCAAATACAAATTTGGCAGAAAATTACAACTAATGAGAACAAAAAGCCTCTAAATCCTCTCCAATCAGTTCGTTTTCAAATATTGTAGTTCCTTACGTTACTTATGATGCAGATATGGGGATTTCATCTTGTTCTCTAATCTACTACCTGTCTTGTTGCCTATCTGTAAAGATTTTGTGTCCACTACTAGTGGCAAATACGTCTTTCCTCTTCATTTCCGTCGTACTTGGTTATCTAATTACATGATCCAAAAAATAGACAAAACATCCCCTTTCAAAAAAAACATAGACAAAACATTGTTTCTATGAAATAGTGAAATGATTAATGGCTATCAAGGGCTATACAGAAATTCTAGTAATGAAACAATTGGGGAATAATTCTGATCAAGAAGTAGAAAAGCATGGGGACAAATTTAACAGTACCTAAGTGAATAATTTTGGTTGGAATTAGGGTAACAAACATGCATTGCTTGCCAAGGTACAGGATGGGGGTGCCGGCTTATTTTAATAATCCATTAAAGATAATGGCAATGGCATTAGCAGAATGATATAAAACACAATATAAGATAACAAGCTGCCGATATTCTTCCAAACTAGAAATTGTAAACTACACATCAAATAATGCAATATCAATCTTAGTTCTGTCTTGTTAAATAGGTGATGAAGTACATACATTTATAAAACTTAAAGCCCTGAAACCAAGTTGTTAATCAACCCGTCCTCCTCGGAGAAATGGGGCTCAAAAACAGCATGTTTCGCTATGCAGATGGCACAGACAAGTTGCTGATGCTTTTTGGGACTCTAGGCAGCATTGGTGATGGGTTGCAGAACCCTCTCATGATGTTCATTCTTAGTGAGGTGATCAACTCATATGGAAGTTCCAGTGGCGCTTTGACTAATGCTGATGTAGACAAGGTAAGGACTGCAAACTCTATCAATAACACAGCATTGCTTTAGTACAAAACATTTTAGTACCATATCAATCTGTGACAGATTTTGCCAACTCTTCTTTTCATTTTTGCAGTTTGCACTCAGGCTATTCTATGTTGCTATTGGAGTTGGACTTGCTGCATTTGTTGGTATACAACTTATATCCAATCATCTATCTTGTATATTTTGGAACTGAATAAATGATGAATTGATTAGAACTTGAACTGATATTGTTTTTGTGACAACTGCTTCTGCAGAAGGGTTATGTTGGACAAGGACCGCGGAGAGGCAGACTTCGAGAATGAGAATGAAGTATCTTAATTCTGTTCTCAAACAAGAAGTTTCCTTCTTTGACACCCAAACTGCTGGTTCTTCAACAACCTTCCAAGTTATTTCAATCATCTCCTCCGATGCCAATGCAGTGCAAGTTGCTTTATGTGAGAAGGTTAGATTTCTTAGTCAGGACAACTAAAATTAAAAACATGCTGATGAGATAAACATGATAGAAGTCCAAAGATGTTCTGATATGATCACAAAAATTAATATTAATGTTCCCTTGTCAAACAATGGTGCATGTTATGTTGTCAGACTAACTGTAAATAATTGATTGCATATTCTTATTTGAATATGTAGATTAGATTGTTAGTCTGACATTAATATCATACCATGTTTTTCTTTTCTCTTTTTCTTCTTCTACACCATAACAAATTCATAACATACCATGGATCTGGCAAGGCATTTATATAGAGGCCAGAGTTCAGTTATCAGGACTTGATCAAAGATTGTATAGGATAAAAGTCCTGCATGTTTATTAGATATGTCTGTAAGAGGATTAGGCACTCTAATTTGAAGGAAATAAATACATGCCCATCTGGTGGGAAAATGACAAACTGATCTGTAACTTATGCAGCAACCTGCACTTAAATCAAGCATTGAATTTAGCATACGGAATTTTAGCATCAAATAATTATGAGTCGAAATATGAATCACAGAACCTATATTAGCCATGTTTTTCATCTATATGTATTTAAGTTTTAGACTAAATGAGATTTTTTTTTCCTGGATGTAGATACCTGACTGCATAGCATACATGTCAACTTTCTTCTTCTGCCATATATTTGCCTTCACACTTTCATGGAGGTTGGCCTTGGCTGCGATGCCACTTTCAATCTCGTTCATAGCTCCCGGGCTTTTCTTTGGAAGTATATTGATGGGCCTTGTAATGAAGGGGATTGGGGCTTATGGAGTTGCCGGAGGGATTGCTGAACAAGCAATTTCTTCAGTAAGAACTGTATATTCATATGTTGGGGAGAACCAAACACTAAAGAGGTTCAGCTTTGCACTTCAGACTGTTACGAAAATTGGAATCAAGGTGGGTCTTGTGAAAGGAATCCTGATGGGAAGCATGGGGATCATTTACGTAGGTTGGGGTTTTCAGGCATGGGTTGGGACTTATTTGGTTACTCAAAAAGGAGAAGATGGAGGGCATGTCTTCGTAGCCGGTTTCAATGTCCTCATGGGAGGCCTGTGAGTTGCTTCCGAAACACTGATCCTTGTTTACTGTTTCTTTACTTGCCTTCAGACTTGGACTCATAATTTAGCTTTGCAATTGCAGGAGTATTTTAAGTGCACTTCCAAATTTAACTGCCATCACAGAGGCATTAGCTGCTACAACACGAATTCTTGAAATGATTGACCGTGTTCCTAGTATTGAAACTGAAGACAGAAAGGGGAAGGCTTTGTCACATGTGAGAGGAGAAATAGAGTTCCAGGACATATACTTCAGTTACCCATCAAGACCTGACAGCCAAGTCTTACAAGGCTTGAATCTTAAGATTCCGGCTGGTAAGAGTGTAGGTCTAGTTGGGGGAAGTGGCTCTGGCAAGTCGACAATCATTTCATTGATCGAAAGATTTTATGACCCTGTTGAAGGAGAAATACTCTTGGATGGACATGCAATCAGAAGACTTCAACCGAAATGGTTGAGATCCCAAATGGGTTTAGTTAATCAGGAACCTGTTCTGTTTGCAACTTCCATAAGAGAGAACATACTTTTCGGAAAGGAAGGAGCTTCAATGGATGAAATAACAAATGCAGCTAAAGCAGCAAATGCACATGACTTCATTGTCAAGTTACCTGATGGATATGAAACTCAAGTATGTATATCTTTCAGTGTTAAAATTTTGGTTTTCTTCAACTCAAATATGTTCCTAATATGACTTCTGTGGTTTTCCCCTGCAGGCTGGTCAATTTGGATTCCAACTGTCTGGTGGGCAAAAGCAGCGAATAGCCATAGCGAGAGCTCTGCTCAGGAATCCGAAAATCTTACTTCTTGATGAAGCAACTAGTGCATTGGATGCACAGTCTGAAAGAGTAGTTCAGGAGGCAATTGATCAAGCATCAAAAGGGAGGACAACAATCATTATTGCCCATCGCCTGTCAACAATCCGAACAGCAAACTTGATTGTGGTTCTTCAATCTGGGAAAGTAATTGAATCAGGCTCGCACAATGAGCTAATGAGAAAGAATGGGGAGCAGAGAGGTGAATACTTAAAGATGGTCCAGTTGCAGCAGATGGCAACCCAAAATGAAGATCCAGAGGATAGTCAAGTATATGAAAAACCTCGGCGTAGGAGGAGTGTTGCACCAAGCCCCATTAGTGCCCGATCTAGTACTCACAACACTCCAATATACTCCTTCAGTGGTACCGGAATGTCCATCTCTATGGGTACCCCCGTGTCCATGGGGACACCCAGGTCCACCATGGGCACACCCTATTCGTTATCTGTCCAATACGATCCTGATGATGGGAGTTATGATGAAGACTTAAAGAACTCAACTTATCCTCCTCCTTCTCAATGGCGCCTGCTGAAGATGAATGCACCAGAGTGGGGACAAGCATTACTTGGATGCTTGGGTGCAATAGGTTCTGGAGCAGTACAACCTATTAATGCCTACTGTGTAGGCTCACTTATATCAGTCTACTTCCTCCAGGATAAATCAGAAATCAAGTCCCAATCAAGAGTCTTGACCTTTGTTTTCATAGGCATTGGTGTTTTCAACTTCATCACCAATCTCATCCAACACTATAACTTTGCAATTATGGGAGAAAAGTTGACCACAAGGGTAAGAGAGCAACTGCTTGAAAAGCTTATGACGTTCGAAATTGGGTGGTTTGATGAAGATGAGAACACAAGTGCAGCTATCTGTGCAAGGCTAGCCACTGAAGTAAACATGGTTCGATCTCTTGTTGGTGACAGAATGTCATTGCTGGTCCAAGCAGTTTTCGGGGCTACCTTTGCTTACACAGTAGGACTTGTGCTGACATGGAGACTATCCCTTGTGATGATAGCAGTGCAGCCACTAGTCATTGGGAGCTTTTATGCAAGGAGTATCTTGATGAAGAGTATGGGTGAGAAGGCGAGAAAAGCTCAAAAAGAAGGAAGCCAATTGGCAAGTGAAGCTGTTATTAACCACAGAACTATAACAGCCTTCTCTTCACAGAAAAAGATTCTGGGGCTGTTTGGTGCAACCTTGGCTGGTCCTAAGAAGGAGAGTATCAAGCAATCCTATGTTTCTGGTGCTGGCTTGTTTAGCTCCCAATTCTTTAACACGGCGGCTACAGCTTTAGCCTACTGGTATGGTGGGAGGCTACTGGTGCTAGAGTTGATAACCCCAAAGCATCTTTTTCAGGCCTTCTTGATATTGCTGTTCACTGCTTATATTATTGCAGAAGCTGGAAGCATGACTTCTGATATATCTAAAGGGGCCAATGCCATTCAAGCGGTTTTTGCAATTTTAGATAGGAAAACTGAGATTGATCCGGACAACAAATGGGGACTGGAGATAAAGAGGAGGATGAAGGGGCGTGTCGAGCTCAAAAATGTTTTCTTTGCATATCCAACAAGACCTCAGCAGATGATTCTTAAGGGACTGAGCCTCAGGATTGATGCAGGCAAAACTGTGGCACTAGTTGGGCAGAGTGGTTCAGGCAAATCCACCATTATTGGGCTGATTGAGAGGTTTTATGATCCAATGAAGGGATCAGTATTTATAGATGAGCAGGATATTAAGAACTACAACTTGAGACTGCTAAGGGCACATGTAGCCTTGGTTAGTCAGGAGCCTACTTTGTTTGCTGGAACTATCCGTGAAAATATCGCCTATGGTAAAGAGAATTCAAAGGAATCTGATATAAAGAGGGCTGCAGTTCTGGCCAATGCTCATGAATTTATAAGGTATGACATCATAGCTTACATAATGTAGAGCATTACTATGTTTGCTATAATTGGTTTTCTGGCCACCTGATATGTAAGCTATAATTGGTTTCATTTTTCTGTTCCTATATTTTCAGTGGGATGAATGATGGTTATAACACATACTGTGGAGAGAGAGGAGTTCAGCTATCAGGAGGCCAGAAACAAAGGATTGCACTAGCTCGGGCGATTCTGAAGAATCCATCAATCCTCCTCCTGGATGAGGCCACAAGTGCACTTGACAGCGTGTCAGAAAACGCAGTTCAAGAAGCACTAGAGAAGATGATGGTTAAGAGAACATGTATAGTCATTGCTCACCGGCTATCCACAATACAGAAGGCCAACTCCATTGCTGTGATAAAGAATGGAAAGGTTGCGGAACAAGGTTCACATAACGAACTGATTTCATTAGGGCGCAACGGAGCATATTACTCACTGATAAAGCTACAAACTGGTAGCTCACCTCCAAGGTAGAAACGGTGACTAGTTATTAAGGATATCTTGCATAAAATATGGACTGTAGTCTTTGAATTTGTTAGCTGAATTTTTGTCAATATGAAAAGGAATTTGTATTTAGGTGCATTTTTCATTGCAGGTGGAAATCATTTAGGTTTAATGATACTCAAATATTGTAATCACCTTGCTTGAGCATGCTAGTATGTCACAGAGTTTTCCTACCATGCCTTGCATAACTTTAATAATAGTGCATCTTTGAGTTTCTCTTAACTGCATTAATCTATCAATAGTTGTACACCAATTGAGGTCTCTAGGCGACTAGGTTTACTTTTCAAAGAGAGGTTAGTAGTGAGGATTCATTTTCTTGTAGTTAGGCTCAAATATGTGAGCGTATGTGTTAACAGTGAGGGTCACCTGTCCTTTGCTCGGTAGCTTGTGTCATTTATGATTTTGGTATAAGACAGCATCTGATGTACGTGCCTTCTGGCCATGGATAAATTAATGAAGTTATCTATTTTCTCAAAAAAAAATCAATACATTAACTCTCGGTAGTTAGGCTAAAATACAAAGATAGACGACCCTGTACATTGATATATAACTTCATACACGTAGAAAACTAATCTATCACCGTACGAATTTTTTTTTTTTTTTTATCAATAAGAACTTCAATCCTAAATTAATTTAGTAATACACAAAAGGAAATGCATGCATTTAAAAGAGGCACAACATGGTCCTAAATCTTCTTTTTTTATTTGTCAATCACACGGTGTCCTCAAAAGCTTCCTAGGCCCAGAGACTAATCAGTGCTCGGAGAATCTTGTCAGAACGCTTCCTCCCCTCTAACCACCAAGAATATATTGAGATTTAACTCCAATAAGTGTCGGCGGAATTCAAACTTGAATGTGGTCCTAAACCTGGGGAGAGCACAATCTTCTATTCCTGGCTATTTTAGCTAAGCTGGAAATCACAAG
This sequence comes from Rosa multiflora, assembly GCA_002564525.1. Classification (NCBI taxonomy): domain Eukaryota; kingdom Viridiplantae; phylum Streptophyta; class Magnoliopsida; order Rosales; family Rosaceae; genus Rosa; species Rosa multiflora. Next base: position 115,681 of record BDJD01006696.1, read on the forward strand.
AATCCAATGGCCAGTTCCCTTGTATAGGATATTCCTACTTGCTAGCACAGTGGTCTAGTGGCACCGCCTTGTTTTATTCATTTACGCAAAAAACACAAAAGACTGAAAGAGTGGCCCAGTGGCTCCACCCTAAACCTTTACAGCATATGTGATTCCCAGAACATCGTCAATTGACAGCCAAATGAAGTTTAGCCAGTTTCACGTGGGATCCACTATACCTCTGGGCAATTACCAAGAAAAATGGTAGAAATTTTCTGAATGACTTTTGGCTAAGGGTGTGCAGAAACCGGTTCAAACCTACCAAACTAACCGAAATTCAACCGGAAGTTTTGGTTTGGTACACGCTTTTATGTTAAAAATTTATCTGATTTAATATCGAATCAAATCGATTTAGAATATATATATATATATATATTGTTATAATTTCATTTTTTTTTTTAAGTAATGGTAATTCCATTGATAATAGAGCAACCCGCTGACACATAACAATGACCAGAATAAAGATTCGTGGAAGAGCCACAATGGTACATAGAATAGACCAATTATATTTGAACTTATCACTCACTTAAAAAATATATATATTTTTTGTTATAATTGGGTTTATTTGAGAATATTTAAGAACTATATAAGGAAGCTTTTTAAGAAACTAATGATTATTAAGGACTACATAGAAAGTTAGCGATTTGAAAAGAAATAATTAATATAAATTAAGAAACTTTTTGAGATACTATACCGTGATCCGCATTCATTTTTAATAAATTCATTTGTGTTCATAGTTAAAAATTATTTGTGATATTGATCCATTTCAGTATAAAATAGTTGAAATAATATAGATCGAAACTGATTACTACTGCCTCGAATTCGGTGGGGCTTGTTTTGGTTCAAGTCTAGTTTTCTTGGTGATGGGCTCGCTAAGGGTTAAAACCAAACATTACAGTGACCTATTAAGCTCTAAACCAAACATCAAAACAATCAGCTACCCAAAATTCACACACATGAATGTGGGTTTTCTAATTTACAATACAATCAATCTTTAAAGCATGGAAAACTGATGCAATAATACAAAAGTAAAATATAAAAAATACAAGCCAAATACTGCGCCACCAAAAATTGAAAATCGCATTTCAAGAATCTGCTATTTTTACCTAGATCAAAATTCACACACATGAATGTGGGTTTTCTAATTTACAATACAATCAATCTTTAAAGCATGGAAAACTGATGCAATAATACAAAAATAAAATATAAAAAATACAAGCCAAATACTGCGCCACCAAAAATTGAAAATCGCATTTCAAGAATCTGCTATTTTTACCTAGAAAATCTTCTGCCTACAAGCAATTAGCAACAGTGTCTTCCTAAACTAAAAGCAGAGAGATACTTCTTGGGAAAAAAAATATTCAAGTCGAATATTACCAAAAAAGAAAAATCACCAAGGATTGAGCAAAATGAAGACCAAGAAATTGAGCAAAACCCAGAGCTGCCCAGAATAAGAAGCAAGCTGATGATCTGCAGCAGAAAGCTTAACATCCTTCTTGTTGACTTTGGTCCCCGAAGCGTTGACCTCCACATCCGCCCCAACCTTCAACTTATGCCTCTTGGTCCTCCAAAATAGGATCTTGAACCTCACCTTCGTCTCCAAATCCACCCGGAAATAAGTCGACCCGTTGGGATAAACCGATCCAGAAACGGCCGTCCAGTTGAGGTTATCGGACCCCAACGCCACCTTCTTGAGGGCCTTCTTCTTGTGGCCCTGGTAGAAATTGTCTACGCTTGAGTTTCCTACTGGCTTACTGGTGTTGGGGAGGCTGAAGTTGAGGCTGACGTTATCGTAGTAAATGCCCTTATCTTTGTTGCCGTTTTTTAACCAGAGGGAAACGTAAAGGGTTCTGTTTCCGGTGTCGTTTAGGGTTTTGTTGAGGGCAGGGAGGTAGAAGTACTGGATGGAGCAGCTGGGTTTGGAGGTGCGTAGGCTGAGCCACATGAAGAGCGCGGTGAGGCCGACGGTGAAGATGAAGCTGAAGCAGCACTGGCAGCAGCCGCCGCCGCTGGATCCCATGTTTGGTTTAGATCGATGGAGTTTCAGAGAGAATGATGATGAAGAAGAGGAAGAAGAAGAAGAAGAGGAAGGTAAGAGTAGGATGAAGAGATTGAAAGGGACATAGCAGGGAATAGCCGGGAAATTGTGATTAGATGAATATAATTATAATTATTGGTGAGTGAGGTTGGTGTTGGCTTTAATAAAGAAAAGTCTCCTGACTCTCTGGTACCGGGTTTTGTATTCTTGCGTGTAGCTTTTGCTTTAACTGGTTACGGGGAAATGTTATTTGGGGCGTGTTGCTGGTGGGTGTTTCGCGCGTACTGACTTGACTCTGCATTCGTCAAGTCTTGATGGAAGAAAGTAGAAACTCTAATTTAACTTGGTGGAAGGAGGGTGAGTTTTACTGGGAAAATGACCTAAAGACTAAACTCAGTGATATTAATACAGCAGAAAAGTAAAGTTTCCTTCTGCAAAATGGAAATCTAAGATGTATAAACTATAAATTCACAAATAAGCTTCTTTTGTAATGTGAAACCCTCAAAACCATTCATCACTTATATGTGATAGTTTTTTTCTATATTTCGAGAAATTAACATATACTCAAGCCTGTTTATAAGAGATGAAAATACAATTTCGCCCTTTCTTTTTTCCATAATTTCAGGTTGTCATTGGTGTACGAATGAGAAGGTCGATGCTTGGCATCTGTGTGTTTAGGCAATAGAAGACGCCACAGTGCTGGAATAGAAATGAGAAAAAGAGGGATTGGTCTGAGTTGGGTGTGGGGGAGAGTAAATGTCGGAGGTTTGGAAATCTCCTTCTGCTATTGTTTTATTAATTTTAGAGGTGTGTGCTTTGGTTTTTATTAGGTTTTTTATTTTCGTTAGTTTTGAACCGATATGAGTTTTCATCTTTTAGGGGTTTTGTCTGTGCTGGAGTCTAAGACCTCGATGATCGATTGGACCGGTTTCAAATATCATTCGAAAGCCTTCTTTACTATTCATTTTGGGAAGTTTTCAAACTTTTGATTTTGTGAAATTGAGCTCATTTGATCAAATCGGAATATCTGATTGAGCTGGTACCTATTTGATCAAATCAGAGGATCCGATTGAGCAATCAGAGATATGTGAGAGATTAAGCTTCAGGTAAGCTTCTTATTTGGTCGAATGGTTTGACATTTTTGTTTTGAATTTTGGGTGCGATTGATTGGGTTTTGAATTTCGGTGCATGCAACTTTAGGTGGTAGAAAATTGAAATGGAGAGGAAATAGCTTTAGTTGGATAGATAGTTTAAAATTCTGTTCTTAATTAAGTTTAAGTACACCTAGCTCCCTTGGTTTTTATACTTTGTAGCTTCCAGAGTTCAAAGACACACAAATTGCACCCAAGTGATTAGGCTTAGTCCAGATGACTTAGAATTAAAGGATGGTTCTGTTTCTCAGTTGAATTGCAGTAGGTTGTTTTTCCATTTGTCTATGCAGGTTTCCAAGTTGGGATTTGGGTGTATGTTGTGAAATTTTAATTAAAACTCGCAAGCTCACAAATCATCATTAGTATACTGTGTAAGTATGACGTCGTTCCAACTGATGATTGATAACCAATTTAAATCCTATCTCAATTAATCCAAACACAAAATCACAAAAACAATTAATCAAAAAATATATGGTTTTTGGATTTTATAATGTGAATATTAAAGAAAGAAACAAACAGCAAAATTTATAAAATTTCAAAAGCAAAACTGATGGACATAGGGTATTAGAATCAACTATTAACAATCATATTTATGTTTTGATGTAATTAACAAATTCTTTTGTTTCTTTTGATGACAATTCCCGTATCTAAGTCCAGGTACGGCATTTAGACCATAGTTTTCCTTAAGTGTATGATTCTCTCCAGGTATGGCAAAAGTCGTATATCCTAATATGCAGTCTATCTAGGTACGGCATAAATTTAACACACATGACTCATTACGTTCTAGAAAACAAGGGAATCATGCAAACCATTACTTCAGGTACAACAATAATGTAATTCACACAAGAAGCTAATTTAAATTATATTGCAAGTACGCCTCAAATTCACCTTCTAATTACTAGATGCAAAGCGCTAAGGTGATCAATCAAAGAACTTAAACATAAAGCATCAATTCAAATAGTGACTAAGAATTCTTCATAAAGAACCTATAAATCCATCAATATAACATCAAGTTATATAAACAATCATACTAGGGCATCATCCTAACTTTAGAAAAAGGTTTAGCAACATATAACTAAATAAAACATAGGAAAAACATAAAAAGAATGGAAAAGAAAAATAAGGGGAAGATGGATGAGTCGTCTCTGCTCCTTAGACATCTTCAATGTGCTCCCGAAACGTCGTCTCATGTGAAATTCGTGCTCCCTTATATACGGAAAATTCATACTCATCTTTGGCTTTAAGTTTCCTTGTAAGACTTGGGTTATATTTCTTTCTTCATTTGGAATGGGAAAATCTTGAAATATCTCCAGTAAAAGTAGGAATAAGTTCATCATTGAATCTTCATCTGAATTAACTTTCTCAAAACATTAGGATTGACGATCTTGTGCTGCGGAACTTGAGTTCTCCACAAATGTTTGTAACATGCCAAGCAAATTTTCTGTTTTGACCTATCTTAACTCAAACAATCATAATTTAGTCTAGAAGTATCAAAATCGAGATCCGTAAAATTATAAAGAAAATAGACATATGTAGCTTTCCAATGATATAAGGATCATTGTCAGATTTGATGTGGTAATTTCTCAGTAATTCAGTGAAGTTGGGTGCTTTGCATAGCCAGATTCTGAGACTTGCGATTGCACATTGCCTTTCAATCCTAGTTAGCTCATTTTAGCTTCTTTTCTTCTTTCTATGGAACAAACCTACAAAAATACTTAAATAACATAAATGAATCATAAATAAAGAGAACTAAATATAAATACCAAGATTAAGAGGCATAGAAATATAGGAAAATATGAGCACATCAGTGTATGGGGACTATAATGTGCCGGTGCCTGAAAATTTTGACATATGAATGATCAAGTGTGCATATGACAGAGGAATAACATTCTTCGATACATCTGATGTTTATAGAGCACATGCTAATGAAGTTTTGATTGGAAAGGTGAAGTGTTTTCCCTCCCAAATTGTCTTGAATTTAAGGTGTGGTTCACATGGTTATGCATGCATCGTTTTCATATTCTTCAATAATTGACAAGCCATTATTACCCCATGAGAGTTTATATGTTTAAGCATGACTGATCATGTATTCTAAAAAGGTGAGTTCCTATTTGGTTGTCTTTGGAAAATATGAATAGCGTATTGTAGCTATTTGAAACACGATAAGTAAAGTCTCGTAGACTTAAATTGTGATGCCCCGGAAATTCGTAATTATTTCCGAGGAATTTCCGGAATCTAATTTATGGTTGTTGGACGGTTTGGTGGCTCGTGGACGGAGCTGAAGTGTTTCGGACGAATTAATTATTTGAAAAGTATGACTTTAGGGACAGCGCAAAGGTTGACTTTTTATTCGTTGGGATTCTCCAAAAACTTCCTTCACGAAAGTTGTAGAGTGCGTCGATACGAGTTCGTGGACATGTGGAACCCGAGAATCGGAGTTCGTATGAGAAAGTTATGAGCGTTTGAAGTTTTGGGAAAGTTCTATAAATAGGAGTTTCCATTTTCGGAAACTTACTATTTCCATTTTCAGTTTTACCATTTCCGGAAAATCAGAATCCTCCATTCTCTCTCATCACCCTCGTTCGACCCGACCCGAACTCGGTAATCCGACCGGTTTTTCCAGCGAGCTCCGGCCATCTCCGGCGACGAGACTTTCCAGATCAGTTCGCCTCCTCTGTGCGCTCCTCCCTGTGGTGTTCTCTAGCGCCGATTCTCGGTGGTGGTGGCGATAGAAGACGGTGCAGATTGGTGTTTTCGGACCCGGTCGGAAATCCTTGTTCCGACGTCGGCGGGGCTTCAAGTTGAGCTTGGGAAGCTCAGAGCAGCCTCCTTGATCGATCCTTGGTGGTTGTTTGGTTCGATTCACGTGAAACTTTGATCAACTCGGAATGGATTACTGTTCACGGGTAGTTTTCGACCCCTTATGCTTGTTTTCTGACTTCGAGCTAGTTATGAGAATTCACAAGCATGCTTAGATGAAGAACTTTGATGTTGGAAGTTTTGTGAAATATTGAGTTTTTGGCCGGCGGAGGTGCGCCACCTCCTGTGGCGGCGTTCCGGTTGTGTTCCGGCCACTTAAGGAACTGTTTTTGGTATTATATATGTTCTATTCGTTGATACGAGCGTTTCGATATATAATATGCAAATTTTGGAGTTCGTATGGAATTGTTATGATTTTTGCAGTTTCATACGGATCGATTTATTTGATCCGTGATGATTCGAGCGTCCGATCGACTTGTGGTTTGGTCACATCGATCGTGGAAGTATTCCGGAGACTTTGGGAGATCTCGGATGTGGTTTTGCCTCGATTGGAGCCACTTTGGGGATTTAGTTCAAAACAGGGGTTTCGGACTTAAATCGTTTGTGAATCGTTACTGATTTGAGGTCATTGGTGATCAGGTGCTTCTAAAGGTGAATTGGACAAGGTGTTGGTTCGGTTCTGTATAGAAGACGCAGCGGGAGTTTCAAGGTGAGTAATCTCACGAAGTTCATTCACGAACAGGTTGACCTTATTGTTTTGAGAGTTATTTAGTTAACTGCAAACTATAGTTGGTATTAGTGGCCTTCCTGAGTGAATGACCACTTATATATATATATTTACGTGGAATATGTATATTCTTGTGGGTTGATGAGTGAATTGAAGCAATAGGTATTGATGGGTTTCATTCTATTGTTTTGGGGCTTGCCTTTTCGGGAAACATTTTGTGGGAATTGGGAATTTCTATTGTTTTGAAAAGTGTCAAGATTTGGTGTGAGTTGCTTTGATGTGATTTGAATGTTTTGATCTAACGACAGGGGGTCGGAAGATCTGAGAGTCACATGTTGTGATTTCTCCTTTTGGTTTGATTTAAGGTTTTGATCTGACGACCGGGGAGGTCTGATGATTGGAGGTCACGGGGTGACATCTCCTTTTGTGTGAGTTGAGTAACTCTTGGGTCCTGAGTGACCATTTTGAAAGGTTTTGATCTGACGACCGGGGAGGTCTGAGGATTCGGGGTTGCTGGGAGTGACCTCAGGCATATATATCGGGACTCCACGCCTTTGGCAGGGTGAATGGATACGATCAGTTAGAGCTCTTGTCTATTGCCATTGTACATCATGGGGGTAGTGGGGAGTTATCTGATGCTCAAGAGTATGTGTTTTAAAAGGGAGTTTCGGGGATTCTTTCTTTTAAATGTCCTGGGAGGACTTGTTTATCATATTTAATTGTCAGAGTTTCAATTATTATGATTTTGTCACGGGGTGACTTGTGTTGATTGGGAAATGTGTTTTTAAAAGGGAGTTTCGGGGATTCTTTCTTTTAAATGTCCTGGGAGGACTTGTTTATCATATTTAATTGTCAGAGTTTCAATTATTATGATTTTGTCACGGGGTGACTTGTGTTGATTGGGAAATGTGTTTTTAAAAGGGAGTTTCGGGGATTCTTTCTTTTAAATGTCCTGGGAGGACTTGTTTATCATATACTGAGGTAGCGCCTTTGCAGCTTTATGGTAGGAAGTCATTTTTGTGACTTTACCGTTGTTTGGACTTCCGTTGTAGTGAGCTCTATGGAGCATTTACGTTTTATCTTGTTGTTGACAATTTAATTCGTAAGCTTGTGTAATATATAACTCTTTGGAGCGAGTGTATATTAACTTTGAGGGTTCAGGGCATCAATATGTGTGTAAGTTTAAGGGAAAAAGATTTCAGGTATTTTGTATTGATGACTGAACGTTCACGCATGTATAATTATGGGGTTATATATATCGATTTTCATGTGTGTAAAATCAGGGGCGTGACATAAATATTCAAGAATCAAATTTGTTGATTAAAGCTCATGTTTGAAGCACCAAAATTGCAAAACCCTCTATGAAGTTAGTTGTAATCTATTTATGTTTTTTTTAATTGATTCCTTTAAGTAATTGTAAATAGAGAGATTGTTCATTCTAAATATATATGTAGTTTGTTAAACAGCGACAAGCGTGGTCTGTGACCCACCATTGTACCGATACTGTCCCAACTTAACCACCCGATAGGTGTTGAGTTTTAATCACAAAAGACCTCGGTACAATTGGGTGAGATCCACCCACTTATAAGTTATATTTTATTTGTCACTTTTCCAATGTGAGACCTTTCCTCTCCAACACGCCCCCTCACGTGCAACCTAGCTCTAGGTATGCACGTGGAATTAATTGACAAACCTGATTCCACATTGGAAATCGGGTCACAAGTCCCACATTAGAGACTTGACCAATCACATAACAATCCAAGGCCCACATCGGACACTTGGCAATAATCAAATCGGAAACTTCCGATGACCAATTTAATGAACCCAAACTAGGTCCATGATTGGAGAGGAGATTGGTGAATCAATTAATGAATGAACCCATATCCAGGCCCATGATGACGAAGCAATTGGAGAGAGACCCGCTCTGATACCATGTTAAACAGCGACAAGCGTGGCCCGTGGCCCACCATTGTACCGATACTGTCCCAACTTACCACCCGATAGGTGTTGGGTTTTAATCACAAAAGGCCTCGGTACAATTGGGTGAGATCCACCCACTTATAAGTTATATTTTATTTGTCATAGTTCCTGTTGTAGTAAATAGAAAAGATCTACTTTACATGCAGGTAACAATTTGTTGCAATTTTGTTGAACTGGTGTCTATAACTATTCCCTATAATCTTTTTGTCTCAATTTTTATTTTGCTGATTCAATTGTTAGGTCATGGAGCAAGCCACTGATGTAGAGAAAGCAACGGTTGTGTTTGAGTTTCTTAATTTCAAGCGCAGGAACAAGGTATTCTTTAGTCATATTTGTCTATCTATATGTAAAATATCTACCCTGATTTCATTTTTTATCTACTGGAAGTGGTGGCTTGCTTCAGTACCCTTATTTCATTTCTTCATGGCATGTTTCTTTGTATGGTTAATGCATGATCACATTGGTTGAATCATCGATGTTTTTAAGGTTAGGGTAGAGATGATGATCTACTTTATTTGAATGTGTGTAATTCAAATGTAAGCCTCCATCTGAACAGTGGTTTTCTGCAGGTAAATGATTTGTAGGTTTTGCAAACTCTTCAACTTTCTAAGTAGAAAATAGAATTGGTTGAGTACTTTTAGACCATAGAAAAAGGAATGATTGATGGAATATTGAGCTGCTGGGGTCCTGTAACATCCATAATCGAGTGTTGTGAGATTAACTATGCCTACTTTTCTTATATTGCAGAATTTTACAGCAGCATGTCAAACATTCTCAACATTCTCTAGGCACTCATTGGTCTTATAAATGCTCTAAGGCAGCGGTTTGGAAAGGTATATCTAATATTGATACTTGCAATTGGAAGCATGTTATACCATGCTATATTGCAGCACGTGTAAGTATTGTTCTAGATCTTTTTTAGGAATAGTTGGGTTGGCTGGATTTATACCACTGTTGTCGTATGCTAAGTTTAGTATAATCATGACTTGCCAATCTAAGAGTTTAATTAATTGGATAATCTGAATGACAATGTGATTAGGAACCTGCAAATAATTACATATTAGATTTTTTAAGGGACTATAAACATATGTCAAGTATTCAAATCATATCAATTTATACAAAAGGTTTGTTCAAGATGTATGTTGAATAACATGTTTTAGACCCAACTTCCAATATTGGGAACAATTGTAGACAATAGGGGCTCTCAAATGAAGGTTCTTATACTTGAATAAAGTAATTGATAGGGCATCACAAACTGCATAAACAGTTGGAAGATTGTTTAGCTATTTTTCATTTCTTTTGTATGCTAGATTTGGGTAGGGCATTCTTTTTTTCTCCGTGAAATTTCATTTCGATTATGATTTTTGAATTTTGATACAAGTTTTATGCTTTTAGGGACATTCAAGCAATAAAGAGCTTAGTTGAGCAAGTGAGCTGCAACATGAGATAATGGTTTGTGCACATTTGAACAGTGTTGAAATGAAGCCATGAAATTTTTTTTTTTGCTCCTTACATGGCAATCCTTTGTATTGAAATCACATCAACTATTTTTTGATGTGATAATGGTTTGTATATATACTTCATACAAAATGCAGCTCCTAGAACTAAGTGGATACAATGTAATCCAACTCCTAAACAATATATTCCACTTGACTTCATTATTCTTTCATTTCATTTAAGTACATCTTAGTTATTTTTGTTAACCAAACCACACTCAACTGCAAAATCATTAAAAAATGAACAAAACACACTACAGCTTTCTGCCCCACAGCATCGCGCAGGATTATTTTCTAGAGAAGATGATGACTAATTGTATTGATTTGTGTAAACATGACTTCTTTACGAACCTAACACATTCATCTTGTTTATAACACCATCTTTATAGTCAATTTATTGGGGTTGTCACCAGCTACCTAGAAGTATCCACCATTTTTTTATCTGTTAAGCCTTATATGTATGGTGAAAAGAGAAATTAGCTTATTTTATTGGGGTTGTCACCAGCTACCTAGAAGTATCCACCATTTTTTTATCTGTTAAGCCTTATATGTATGGTGAAAAGAGAAATTAGCTTATTACTAATAAAGGGTTATATATATATATATATATATATTACAAAACATAAAACTTACTAGTTCAAAACGAAGTATGCATGAAGGTTTTGATACTGTTTATAGTAAAGGAAGAAAATGGATTCTGCTCAACACATGTGCCCCTAAAACAGAAAACTAGAGAGAACTGAAAAATGGAACTTCTGAAAATGAACTTCCTGAAACTGAACTCTTCCTTTTACTGAAGGAGGAATGCCCCTTATATAGATCTTGATGCCCGGAAATTATGGGCAGGGAATCCGCTTTTACTTGAGGGAATTTGCTTTTACTCGAGGGAATATGCTTTTACTCGATAAAGGCCAAAAACAGGAAGCAGCACGATTAACTATGTTTTTGCCTCGTGAATGAACAGTAAAAAGTTACTACTGTTCATGAATAGTGGACTGTCTTGGTAGTGGATCTTGACTGTTTTACTCGTAGTCTTCATATGGGTCTTGACTGTCTTGGAAATCAGCCCATTTGATTGGTTTACTGGGAGTGCCTAGATGACTGCGAGATGATGATGAGGATCAGGAAGAAATTTCTTCTTCTTCTTCAGATTCATCATCATCATTACTGAGATCAGCTGCTTGTGCTAAGAGCCTTTTTGCTAACTCTTTCAACTCTTCTAACTTGGAGGATGTATCTGATTTTGTTGACTTTGTTTTCCCCTTGGATTTGGAAGAGGAATGTGACTTGAGGGACTTAGGTTGTGACTGGGAAGTGGATGTCGTTTGGGTGGGCATTGGAGTGACTGGGAAGTGGATGTCGTTTGGGGTGGCATTGGAGTGACTGGAGCTCTTGACTGAGTAGGTTATGATGGAGTGACTGGAAATTCTTCATTAAATTGGGAGATAATTCTTTCAGTTTCGAATTTATCCCACCATTTGACTAGGAAGTGTCTGGAGACTACATGTTCTTTGACTTCGTAATGCCATTTGAAGATCCAGGGGAGCTTGTATTTGGCCATAAAGTGTAATGTGACTGGAAAATTCAAGTCATAATTTGTGAAATTCATGACTGTTGAGAAACAGGTGACTGCATTTTTTATTTCTTGTGGAAGGATGTCAAATGGGCATCCATGAGCCATCCACCATCCAAGGAACCACATTGGGAATTGGCGATTGAATATTTTATCAAAATTTAAGAACCAGGAATGACTGAAATCATCTGTTTGGTGAAGGAAGATTATATTCTAGGCTGCTTCATAATCATAATAATTAAAAGATAGGTCTCCGCATTTGTGATAGGTGAACGGAGGATCACCCCATTGGGAAAGAGAAATGATACGGACTATGTATAGAGAATGGTATAGGATCTTAGTTGGATCCTTTGTGTCATGAATGGGCTTAATGGTGACTGATTTGATTTCAAAAAGAATATCTCTATAAAATTTTAATGACTTGGTAGGGTGACTAGGTAGAAAGTGAAAATCAGGAGGGTAATAAGTTTTAACTAAGGACATTGGGTTTTTGAGATGACTCATGGTTGGTTCAACGTAAAAAAAGAGGGTGAGTAGTTCTCAGGAAATAGGGAGAGGTTTTTTTGTAATTTGTTTGAGAATCAGATTTAAATGGGTCATATTGGTTGACTAGGGCTGACTGGTAATTGGGACGATTAGTACCAGGGTGCTACCAATGGTGTTAAATCTATTATTGGGTGGCAATGGTAGGGGTGGATGTCCGGCATATGGGACTAAACTAGAAGATGACTCTTGTTTGACTGGTGTTGATGATTCTGGTTTGGCTGTGTTTTTGGGAGCAGTTGGGCAAATATCAAAAGGGTCTTCATTTACTGGATTTGAGGGATTTCTCCCGGTGGATGATCGGGTCTTCATGTTTGGAACCCTGTAGAAATTCTCGGGTTAGAAAATCTGGGATGTGGTTGTCACTACCTTTAATGAATGCAATTTCGAAATCAAAAATACTTGAGATTGCTTGCCATCTGGCAAAGATTTGTTTACTAGCAATATTTTGAACATCTTTTTCTAAAACATCTTTTGCACTTTTGCAATCAACCCTAACTAAAAAATTTTTATTTAATAAATCATCTTGAAATTTACTAATACATAAAACAATAGATAAAATTTCTTTTTTAATAATACTGTAAGTGCTTTGTGATTGGTTCCAGACGCCTGAGTAGTATCTAAGTATTTGCTCAGGATGAGTAGGAGAGAGTTGTTGTTTTAAAACACCGCCATATCCAACTTCTGAAGCATCGGTTTCTACAATTTTGAAGGAATTGGCGAGGGGAATGCCAAGGCATGGAAGAGTTTTTACATAACTTTTAATTTCTTTGACTAGAGAAGTATGAACTGATGACCAAGGTGGAGGGTTGGTTTGTAACCTAGCAAATAGAGATTTGCATTTTTTTCTGAGGTTTTGGTAAAAATCTGCCACATAATTTAATGATCCTAAGAATCTTTGTAGTTGATTTTTGTCTAGGATGACATCAGAAAATTTGTCAGCAAACTGGATGACTCGATCTATTGGACTAATTTGGAGATGATGGATATTGAATCCTAAAAATCTAATATTGGTTTGAAAGAGTTTAATTTTTGAGGCAGAGACTACTAGACCATTGTTTTTGATAATGGTGAAGAATTGGTGCAAATGTTTCCAATGTTGATCGAGTGATTGTGAGAAAATAAGGACATCATCAATGTAGACTATGGAAAAATGATTATATGGATTGAATATGTCATTCATAATATTTTGGAATTCACTGGGGGCATTTTTAAGACCGAATGGCATGACATTCCATTCATGATGGCCGAAAGGGGTGACAAAAGCAGTTTTGTATTTGTCTTCTACACTAATTTGGATCTGCCAGAAACCAGATTTCATATCAAATTTGGAGAAAATGACAGCATTATTTAATCTGTTAATGAGATCTCTTTTATTGGGAATAGGATATCGAATCCATTCGAGAACTGTATTGAGAGGTTTATAATTGATAACTAAACGTGGAGTTCCTCTTTCTAATTCAGCATTTTTCTGCACATAGAAGGCAGGACATGACCACAGGGATTTACTTTGTCGGACGATGTTTTTATGAAGTAAATCTTTAATTTTTGTTTTGCAAAATTCCATGACTTCTTGATTCATCTGAATTGGACGGGCTTTGGTTGGAATATTTTTCTCATTGAATCCCTTAACATAAGGGAGAGTGACAATATGTTTTTTTCTATGCCAAAAGGCAGTGGAAATATCCTAACATAATTCATTAATGATTTTTTCTTCGAATGTTTTGATTTTTTGTTGAAGGAAAGGTGCTTGTAGTTGAGTTTCTATTCTTTTGAAATTGATTTCTTCTTGAGAAAAGTGATCTGCTTATATTTTGCCTGAATACAATTTATGGCACGTTTACTTACTTAGAATGGAAAATAATCATGAATCGGAGACAAGTGGAATGGGAGAAGAAAGGAATCGGTATTGATTCCGGAGGGATGATTCCTAAACCCATCTCCCCCCTTCGTAATCGAATTCCTGAGTATTCAGGAATCGATTTATGATAAATAGGTAGGACCTACACCAATTATGATTCCTTCATATGTTAGTAAACACAGGAATTCTTTTACTTGGAATCATTTCGATTCCTTTATGCGTTAGTAAACACAGGGGTGTTTTTACTCCGTAATCATTCCATTACATTCCATTTCATTCCAAGTAAGTAAACGTGCCCTTAGTGTTTTTGGAATGCTTTTAGTGTATGTATTTCAGGATTGGATAAGAAGGTAAATTTGACTGGTTCACCAAATGGATAGGTGATAATCCCATCATATTCCATGGTAAAAGGGTATATTAAGGTAATGAAAGGGAGTCCTAATATTACTTTGTCGGTTAAGTTTTTGACTAGGACAAATGGTGTTTTGAAACATACATTATTTTGACAGACATGTGCTTTAGGGATTTCGTACTTTATATCCATTTTGGTTCCATTAGCTGACCTTAGACCATCTCCAATGGAGAGGTCAAAATCCACGTGGCCCCCTAACAGCTATAAATGACATATGAGATTACCCTCCAACCCATGTGTCATTGCCACGGTGGATAACAATTTGGTTTCAATCTGTCAAATTTGACAGCCCCATATGAAACTGTCTTTTCTTTTTTTATTATTTCTCTCTCGTTCTCCCACTTTTCTCTGCCTCTCTCTCTTCTTCCTAGTTCCTACCCAGACTTTTGCTTAACCGAGTAGATATGCAATTTTGGCATCACCACCGTTCTTCAGTGGGTCTTCGCTGAGCTGGGCATCAAACCCGTCATCCAAGACGAGCAATTTGGGAGTAGCAAAGGTCGGCCATTTTTCGCCGACAGCAGGGTGCAACGGAGGTTGTGTATATGTATGTATAAATTAAGGTGAGGTGGGAGATCGATTTTGAGGAATAAAGAGGGAAAGAAATAGAGATTTGAGTAATTGAGATATGAGAGTATTGTAGCCATCTGACCATCTATGTTTGGGAGATATGGAGGTTTCATGGGATAAGTTTGTAATTATATTTTGGACGAATTGAGGCTTGTAGATCTTTGGAAGTTATGGGAATTCATGTGTTATTGTTTCTTGAAAGAAAAGGAGAGAAAGAAATGGGAAGATTCAAACAGAAGAAAGAAAGTTGCAGAAAGTTGCAGAAGACAGAAGGAGAAGAAGATAGAGAAGAAAGAGAAAAACGTTTTTCTCTTTATTATAAAATATTCTGAAAAAAAATATATATATATATATTTAAATTAGACCTATCTGTTGGAGTAGAAGTATGTCAAAATTGACAATTGCCACCTCAACCTTCAAATTTAAATTTGACATAGGCATTTTGACTCAACCATTGGAGATGCTCTTAATGATTCTTTTATTTTTTCAAAGTATGTGGAAGGTATCAGGCCTTCTTGGATACAGTTGAGATCAGCACCAGAATCAACGAGTGCTGTCGTTACTAACTGAAAGTCATTGATTTTAAGTTGGACTGTGGTATACCATTTTTTAAGTTGGATTTGCCGAATAATGCTAATAGTATTTTGTTCTGATGTTTCTACATCATGGTCTTTAGGTGGTTCTAGGTTTACAAGATTGTCATGAGGAGGCTGTATTTTAAGGAATTGCTGTTCTATTTTAAGAATATTTAATTCATGTTTAATGTCTTTGTTATCATTACTAATTTCTAAATTTGTTTTTTGTAATAGTTGTATTTGGTTTTTAATTGTCTTTATTTCTTGCTGTAAATCTTGGATTGTTATTTCTTTTTTACTATTTTTGAATTTGTCAAAGGTTGAAGTAAGACAAATTTTTTCTTGAGGGATATTAATATTATTTTCTTGTGTGATTAATTTCTTTAGCTTCTTGAGGTATTCTGATTTTAATTCTGGATTATCGATTTTGCCTATTAGATCAATTAATAATTCTTCCTGTTCTTCTTGTTTAGAAAGAACATTTATTGTTTTGCAACAAGTATCTTTGCACCCGAAAGTGATATCAGGTGAAGAGTGTTCATCAGAATCAGTGGAGGTGGAAGTTTCTAGGGGCATAAAATCATTTTCACTATGATCTTTTTCGGAGTCAGTGTCTAAAAGTCGAATAAGATTTTCTTGTTCTTCTTTACTGATTTTTAATTGTTTAATAGTATTTTTTACTGGGCAGTTGTTGGCGAAGTGGCCGGTTTTGTTACATTTAAAACATTTGGTTTTACTTTTGTCAAAAGACTTTCTTGTTGAATGGGGATTTGTTTTTCTGGGCCATGATTTTCTAAATTTGTTTTTAGAGTAAAATTTGTTTGGTTCAAAATCATTTTGAGCAGAATTTATTACGGGTAAATTTACGTCTTGTATGATGATAGTCGACTTCATTATGTTTCTTTTTATGTCGTCGTGAAGGGGGTAAAGATGGTAAGCCATATTGTTCACAAAAGTTTCCTAATTCATATTTGGTTGTTTTCTTATCTGATTTTACTTGGGAGTTTAATTTCATATCTATGCACATTTTTAATCCTTCTTTTTAAATAACTGTAATAATATTTCCATAAGTAAGAGTGTCATAATTAATGTGTCCTGTTTCATTACTTAAGACTTGTCTAATTTTGTGGGCAAATAGTTTGGGCAAACTATTTATAAATTTTTCTTTCCAGAAGGGTTGGTTACTATCATCTCTAAGCATGACTCTAGAAATAAAAACATCTTTATACCATTTGAAATCGCTTAAGGTAGGACATCTAAGGTTACTAAGTTGATCATGGATTCTAGAGGTAATGTGACTAGGTGTTCCTATGAAGTGTTGAATAATGGTGTAAAATAAGGTATTGACTACATCAGAAATTCCCATACCAATGTGTTCATCAAAGATTGGAATTCCATCTTCGTCATGCTTAGCTGCTTGTTTAATGGCTGCTCTTGAATCAGGAGTGAGATGTTTTTCCCACCAGGAATGAAGCATTCCTGTGAATCCTGTAGAGAGAATATCAATAATTTCAGGCTGGCTGAAATTATGATTGGTGACGTAGCTATTGGCTGCCATGGACATGTGATGTAATTTATTTAAGAGTTCCTGTTCGGATAAATTATCAATGTTCCATTCATAGGTTTTATCGGAAGAGACTGAAAATTGATAACTGGGATAAGTAGTGGGTTGAATATCTAATGGTAAAGGGCGTTCTGTCCAATTTTGGAAAGGCTGTTTCTTTGGATGAACGATTCTATGTAATTGGAGTTCATGAAATGTTTGATTGATTTGGGAAATTGTATCAGAATCACTACCGGAGAAGGAGGAGTCGGAAGAGGATCTATGGGCAGGGGCGGATCCATTCATAGACTAGGACGGGCTTGAGCCCGTCCGAGATTTTGAGGCACAAAAAAAAAAATTAGATGTATGTTTTTTTTTTTTTTTTTTCATTGGGGTTTGTCCAGCCCACTGTCACTCTCTCGGAGTCTCCGTCTCATCGAGACATCGCTACCACACTACGAAGTACGAACTCTCAGAGACTCAGAGAGCTCATCGAGACTAGGCGACGCCGCAACGGAGTGAACGGACAGTCCCGGACTCTCACTCATCCAGACTAGGCGACGGACTCTCACTCAGTCTCTCCCGCTACGGACTCTCACTCATCCAGACTAGGCGAGTAGGAGACGGACTCTCACTCCTCTCACCGTCTGTGGCTTAGCCGGCTCTCCCGACTCCACTCATCGACTACGGATCTACCGATCTACGGCCTATTCGAAGCCCCTGCCACTAGACTTCGTCCGTTCGTCGTCTCCAACTCTCCATCTCCGAGACTCTGAGTCTCCGACTACACCAGGTAGGCAGGTACTCTTTCTTTTTTGCTCGCTATCTGATTCTGAATCTAGACATCTAGTTCCTCTTAATCAAACCGATTCGTTACTGATTTGATTCAGTAAAATTGGGGATTTTGTTAAAATTAGGGCTCTGATTTATGGAGGATTGCCTGCTGGTTGCTGTAGTCAAATTAGGTCTGTGAATCAATGAATGTGTCAACTGGAGGATTGCCAACCGGTTCTCCCTTCTCCACTTATCTCAGAGTCAGAGAGTCAGAGATCAACTAATGAAGATGAACTGATCAAGGAGGCAGGAGCTGCTTTGTTTAATTTTGTAAGTTCAATTTTGTTTAATACTTTAATTGAATCAATCCAATTTGGGGCAATTTATAGGGTTAAGAATTGGCTGGATTGATGTGAAATACTGAAATTCAATTTCGTAGGTTGTATTGGATATTTGGATTGAACATTGAAGCTTTTGTGGATTGAACTCATTGAAGAATGAAGGTTGCAGACTGGAAATGAGGAAATCAGGTAGGCTGTGGGCTGATTCGGGGTTTCTTTGTTTTAATTTCTTGTTCATTACATTCATGTGTGCATCTATGTATGATGTTGTGCTGTTGTGTAGGATGGAAGTACTTCTGGACTCCATTATTAGAGTAGCTACAATCTAACGCTTATTGCTTTCCAAGGTACTTTTTTCTTTTCTTTTGATTGTGCATTTGTGCATATAAAATTGTGGCTTTTGTTTTTGTTAAATTAGTTATTATGAAAAGTAGTTAATTCAAAGTTAATTTCTTAATTTATAGGTGTTAGAGACTTAGAGTAAAATGTCAAATCATGAGCCAAAACCGAAGCGATCAAAATTCATTGACACATGGTTTAAAAGAACAAATGTTGAGTCTTCAAGTTCAAATGTGGTTTCTGAACCTTCCATATCCTCTCCAAATATTGATGTTGAACCTCAACCTTCCATTCCTGAACCACAAAATAATATCAACGCTCTTGAACGTGATCCTGGATTACGTTGTGCCATATGGAAATATCCAGTGAATGAGCGTGATAGCATTCGAAAAACCTATGTTTTGTTGGGTCCTTTTCAACCCTAGTTAGAATTTCCATTTACTACACAAGGGAGTCAAGAACGTAGATTTCAGTTTTCTTGGTTCAAGTCGTATCCATGGCTTGAGTATTCAATTGCTCTTGATAGGGCGTATTGCTTCCCTTGTTTTCTATTTGACACTGAAGTTTGTCACCATCCAGCATTCACCATTGATGGGTTTAAGGCTTGGAAGAGGGTTTCTGGTGATAATGTGTTGATGAAGCATGTAGGAGGCCTTAATTCTCCCCATCA
>BDJD01006696.1:144882-167547 GCA_002564525.1 Rosa multiflora
TATATATATATATATATATATATAACACAAACACATATATATATAAACACACACACAAATATATATATATATATCTATATGTAGATCCTATCCAGAGCGATGCCTCGCTCTGAAATTTCAGAGCAAGGTTAGAGTATAGGGTCACTTTTCGGTCACATTTCTACATCTCGACCGTTCAGTTTTTAGCTACTAATGTATAGATCATCTCTGCAAAATTTCAACCAAATTGATGGTGGTTAAGGCATTGATAACTGCCGTACAGCTAGTACGGTTTAGGTTGGACAGATTCAGTTCGTCCACTGGTTTAAGTGAGTTAGATACCTTAAAGATCATCAATTTTTCTGAAATTGTGCATAGATGATCTATACATTAGTACCTAAAAACTGAACGGTCGAGATGTGGATATGAGACCAAAAAGTGACCCTAAACTCTAACCTCGCTCTGAAATTTCAAAGCGAGGCATCGCTCTGAAATTTCAAAGCGAGGCATCGCTCTGGATAAAATCTGTATCTATATGTGTCTATATATATATATATATATATTTATAAACACACACACATATCTACATATCTATATATATATATATATATATATAAACACACACACACACACACACACACATATATATATATATATATATAATATTTTACGGGCTTTTACCGGCCGGGCCTAAGGGCCGGGCCGGCTCACTACCCACCGAGGCCGGCTTTTTAACGGGCTGGGCCGAGCTTTTAGCCCTCAGGGCCGGCGGGCCTCCATCGGTCCACTTGATCCGCGGGCTTTTTGATGAGGCCTAATTGTTGGAACACAAATGAGAGTTTATCGTTGGAGTTGCAATAGTAGATGGGAAGTTAAACAAAAATTTGTCTCTAGCTCTTTCTAAATAAAAATTAAAAGAAGGCCCAAACTGCAAAAGCTCCAAAGAGAAACCGAAGACCGAGTGTCACAACCAAGGAAATCAAATATATAACTTCAGCCCAAGTAGGCAAAGTATAGGAACTCAGAAGAAGAGATTTTACAGTTTCGTTAATGGAGAAATCTGGGGAGCCCTACTTTCTCCCCTAGTTCGCGAACATCCCTTTCAGTTTGTTGTTTATATTCCCGCAAAGTGAAGCTCTTAAACACAGCTGGTTCAGTAGTACTGCGACTCTGAATCACGGTATCGAAGGAGGGGCAGTAGAAGTATGCCACAGAAAACCTCTCAACTTTGTGATTGGTGATCACCCTGTGTTTGATGCTCTTGTAAACACCATTGCTCAGGGCCTGCTTAGATCATATAACACACAAGAACACAACTGGACTTGTGAGAATATAGAATATATATTTTTATCATAAGACCACCAAATTAATCCTAGGGACTGACCCTAGGGTTTAAGTTGGATTTTAAGCTATCAAGAGCTAAACCAGATAGTGTAATCACCCTAAAACCTAATTCCAAAATCCCAAGGTACTAAACCCTAGTATGAACATTCGTAGATGTGGTATGAGTATATAGATGCAAATATAAAACTTTACAAATAAAATTCCATTTGTGCGGAGATTATACCTCAAAAAAATCCCCAATGTTGACAACCAGAGCCTCAGGATTAGGTTTTACTCCAATCCATCTTCCATCTATGAACAATTCCAAACCACCAACTTGGTCTTGGTGAACTATTGTTAGGAAAGCACTATCGGTGTGAGCGAATAGGCCGAAGACTTGGGAAGAAAATGGACAGGGAGCATATCTGTTTAGTCGAAGAAAACTAGTTCTTGGTGGACAGTGATCTTTAAAGTAACTGGATTCGACACCCAAAGGCTGGGCTAAAATTTCAGCTAAGCTTTCAGCTAATTGAGACACATTCTTCACAAATGATTCAATAGTCGACCTGATGAAACATAGTGAGATAACAAATAAAAAATAAAGAAATAAAGAAATAAATAAAAAAACAAGATGAAATATAAGTAAGCACTAAGCACATATTGTTGCGTGCTGTTATAGTGCATGTTGAGTTGTGAAGCTGTTTATGTACATGTAGTTCTGTACTAAAATGGATCTAATCACTGTGTATGTATCCTAAAGCACATAAATATGCAGAACTCAGACGAACAAAAACTGATATATTGGGAAAAATTGTAGTATATATTATTTTTCTGTCGGGTTATAGATGGTTGTAATACAAGGTTTATTAATTTTTCAGTCGTCTTTCTTGTATCAAATTTTTTAATTTTCTGTACAAAAGAACTGTTAATAATTCATTGAGTGATGATGTAGCCAATATAAGGAGTCTATATATAGTTAAGGATTAAATACTTGTTACTCCTTGTACTTTGCTCCATAAAACAGTTAAGGACTAGTTTGGGATTGCTGTAACTTTAAAAAAAAAACTATTGTTGCTATGTTGTGAGAATAATCAGCTGTGAATCAAAACAGATTTGTGCTTGGAAAAGAATACATTTAAAAGTGCGGTCAGTACATAAAACAACTTTAGAACGTGTTTTAATTGAAAGCAGCTTCTAAAAGCAACATTTGGGTTGCTTCTAAAATTTACTGCCAGTGACCTGTAATTTTCAATTAAAGCTGCTTAGTATTTATTTATCAAACACAATAAAATCTAAAATTTTAGACAAAAGCTGATTTTTTTTTAAAAGCAAAGCTATCCCAAACGGAGCATAACTTCCTCACCTTTTAAATTAAACAATTTAGTCTTATTCTCTCTAATTTAGTCCTAATAAATAATGAAGTGTGAAGCACTTCTTGATAATCTTCTATTTATTAATAGGAAATTTGGACGTTGAAGCACTGAAAGACCGGTTCGAAAATTCCATTAGTGTGGTACTCAAGCTTGTGGGGAAGAATGCTCCTCTAGTGATGATGATCATAATACTCCCACCACCGATGTCCACCACTGTAGAAACCCATCTCAATTCAGTTATCCAATCAGCAAAAACGCAACTTGATTGCCTACATAACCAATTCAAAGCCGAAGTTTCTTCTTCCGAAAGCTTGAATTTCTAGGTGGTTGATGATGTCGATCGGAATCCCGTCATCGCGGCCATGACTTTCGGGTCAGAGAGGTGGGGTGTCTGATCAATGATCTACCTGACCAGAAAATGGGTCGCCGGATGTGGATGAACTCGAGGTCGGAGATGAACTTTAGGGGGGGGGGAGAGAGAGGGAGAGATAAAAAAAATAAAAAAAATAAAATAGTCATTTTGGTATCTGTTGTGTGAGAATTAGAGAGAGTAATGACTAAACAGTTTAATTTGAAGTTTTTGGATTGAATTGTTTTACCGAGCAAAGTATAGGGAATAACAAGTATTTAATCCAAACATTATAATTAGATCATTAGATTTTGATGTATATATGTTTAAAAAATCGTTGTATACAAATATCAGATGAATAACCATATTTTAAAACAGAACAAAAAATAACTTGATTTTGTGCAAGGAATTCAGCATTATTATTGTTGTTACTTTTGTAGAGACCCCAAATATCTATAGGTACCCAAAGTCTGTCTACTGTCGGGTAAGAACCGTCCATAAGTTCTGATGAGCACGTGATGAAGAAGTCTGTGCACGTGGTACCATATGCAAAGCCATAAGTTGATCTGTGCCCTAGGGCCAGAAGTATTCTGATCTTCTTGGCTTCGCATGAAGCAAGCACGTATGCTTAGTACGACATACGCATGGCAGATAGGCTCCATGTAATGCCAAGCAAGCTAGTTATACCTATTCAAAGGCATATTTATATACCATCACATTACAGTCTATATGCATGTGGAGTATTGTGGACATATCCTCATTCCTAAAAGGCTCTTTTTAGGAATATAACAAAATGGCTACATGATTTCTACCCTCGACAAGACTGCAATTCAAATCACTGTCTGGCTTTTCTCTAGAGAGCAAAGCTATGCCCTAACAAGTAGTCATCGAAACAATTAACAAGTCTAATGTCTAAATGACTAGAAACGTTTTCAACCACACATGTAAAGAGATGAGCAGTTGACGATACAAATTTCATTGGTCGGATTGTAACATTAAAAAGAATTAACTAGAAAATATCAGTTGTGAAACTAATGTTTTGTTACTTAAGATGAGTATAAAATCACAAGTAATTAATATCTGAATTTTAGATAGAAAGTCATAAAATCACTGACACGATGGATACCCAGCTGGTTTGATCGTACCCTCTCCCTTGATCCCAACAAACAAAACAAACGATGGTATTTAATTGTTGAAAAAATGGTCTGAAATTACACTAAAAAAAGTAAACAGAACTACAGAAGATGCATCAGAAACTACATATATAAGACCTAATATTCTATATGATTTGTTGTTTTTTTTATTCTACTTGTTATTATTATCCTTATTAAGACATATTATGTATATGCTTATTTGTTTGGTTATCTTTATAATAGTACACAAATGAAATTGCCAAGTGTCAAAGTTCATACCTAAGACTCTTGTGTTGTTCATTCATGCTTGGAATGTCCGCCATAGAAATATGAATGGCTTCCGACCATGAGAACTGCCTGAGACAAGTAGCTTTTGGATTCCCCCAACGGTAACTAATGGGAGATAAATTCAAAAATCTTTGTTCTATCTTTTTGTCAAAAGGCTGATGAAACACCTTCTTTTGCTCATCTCGTATGCTGTTCAGAACTTCTGGTGAAATCCCATGATTCACAACTTGAAAGAAACCATACTGGCTTGCAGCTTCAGCAATCTCGTTCATACACTTGTCTCTGTTTCTGTGATCAGAATCCAGATCGATAAGATCAATCACTGGTAGCTCGCATTCCTCAACCTCTGGAAATTTGTCAATTATTGGGGAATTTTGTAAGAGGGACTTGCAGGCTCCTTGGAATGGAGGTTCGAAATCCATGGGAAATGTGGAGACAGACTTGAAAGAATGCCTTGAAGAATAATTAGGTATATTTGATTGTCCTCTTGAGTCTTGACCAATAGTAGAACTAATTTTCAAGATCTGTACCTACACATATATGAAGAATGAAGTATTCAGAATTACCGCAGAATCTGTTGAAAATCAGAATTAATTCATTTATTTGATTCCTTGAATCTGAGCTTAATTGTTGGAATTTCTATCTGTTTGACAAGTAATAAATTTGACAATAATGAATATTAATTGCATATCCCCTTGTAATTATAGGCTGAATGTATGGCCTCTAGATCCTTTCTTTCCCTTATATAGCATATAAAAAGGAAAGTAAAGAATCAGGAACTACTTGTATACAGTACTGATTTCTTTAAGAACAAAGTTCTGCACTATTAAGTCTCGATTTCTTAAAGAACAAAGTTCTGCACTCTTAAGTCTCTTAATTATGATGCCAACACAGGGTGACAGGGACATGCAGATCGACAATGACGAATCACTTGTGTTTCTCTGGTTTTTTTTTTTCCTTTTTGATAAGCACTAGTATATTTCTTGTTGAGCTTAGTTAAATCTCAAATTAATTGTTCACATTTGATCAATGTACAACGCCAGTTGAGGAAGACGGATTACTAAAACCTATAGATAGCTAGAAATGCAAAAATTGATTGCGCAAAGAAACCCTAAGAATAATGATGCAAAAAGGTTCTACACAGAACTCTTTGGATCTTCCTTATGTATAGCATGCGTATACCTTATGGCTTTTCACTAATGGTAACAATTCATTACCTAAAGGTTACCCAGAACAAATATATATGCTTCAGACGACTTGCATAAGGCTTACAAAGTAAAAGACGTCAATAGCTAGTCAATCTCTAATGACTCAAAGAATGTTTAGTTGAATTCAGTTTTATACTTCTGCAAACTAGGTCACATTCATATACCGCATTCGATGAAAGGTGGATATCAATTAAGTGCCCCAGTTTACCTGTAAACAACCTTTGATGTAGTTCTGATCATAGTGTTCCTCAGAGCTTCAAATTATGCCATATGCTTCCAGATCTCAAGCACGTCCGGACGTAGTATATATATGTATGGTACATATATATACCTTCCCAATGTTTCAATTGACTGGAAATCTGGAAGAAATAATATGAGGTTCAGGATATATATAGTAATAAAGGAGTGCATTCCGGTACTAATGCATGCTGCGCTAGCTTATTGTAAATCTATGGCTAAAGTAGAGACCACGCGTTTGAATATGTCAACATAGAAAATAAAGAGAGAGAGAGAGAGAGAGAGAGAGAGAGAGAGAGATTCTACGTTAATATGTCTAAGACTTGGAAAGATATATCCTTGACTTTGGAGAAATTACTTTTTGGTCAAGAATCACCATATGTAATATGGTCCGTAAATCATAATTGATCCATGTAGTAACAACTTGTTGTCGATTGGTATTTTTAATAGGGAAAATAATCTGTACAGTACCTGACGTTTTGGCCATTCTAAATTTTCGTACCTTAATTTTGAAAAACTTCAGAACGGTACCTAACGTATTGACCCCGACCCAACTTTGGTGCCTGGAGCCGTTAGCTCCGTTACGGAGTCTGCCAGGTGGCAATTTTTGAAGGGCATTTTCGTCTCTTCAGTCTTAATCCCTTTTTTTTTTTTTATCTAAGCATCTTTTACTATTTTTTTAGAAGGTTTTTTTTGTTTTTCCCACTTTGTTCTTCTCTTCCTTCTTCCTTCACTGCTCTCTCTCTCTCTCTCTCTCTCTCTCTCTCTCTCACACACACACACACACACCTAGTTGTTTGATACAATTGTTTGTATGGTGCAGTAAGTGGATCGGATTTGCTTTATGTGTGCTTTTTGGAGCTGAAGAAAACCCAGGTGTGCTAAAAATATTGGTTTTCTCTTGGAAACCACGTGTGCTAAAAAAACGCAACCTCATGTACACAAAATTTCATATCGTTGGATGCTCTCCTATGGCTCCATTGTTTTGAAACTAGAACAAGTTGTTCAGTTATCAGATCACCTCTATGAACAAGTTGTTCCGTTATCAGATCACCTCTATGTCTGCATAAATAAGTTGTTCAGTTATCAGATCACCTCTATGTCTGCATAAATGGATATGGTTTACCTTTGAATTCAGAACCAGGTGTGCTAACAGGAACGCATGCTTGAAGGTTGAAGGGTGCGGGGTCTGTAGTTTGTGCGAGCAACATTTGAAAGAGCCCAACATAAGAAAGAACCAGTACGACGTGTCTAGGAGGGATCCGGTTGCAGATTGGGTCGAACATAATCAATCCAAGAATCAGTGTAAATACCCTGAAATCGATTCTCACTGCTCAAGCTCAAACAACCCCTTGCTGAAGAACCACGAGCCCAAATCGCCGGGAACAAAAACGACCACAGTACCATGGCGATTTTCGGGCGTGATAGAGAAGATCAATTCGGACGAAGACGACGCCGGATTGTTGAGGCGTCACCCACTTCCAGATTTTTTTTTTTTTTTTAGGAAGGGCTAAACAGCTGCCAGCTCCGATCTGCCACCAAAGTTCATGACTTCGATCTGCACACAGAACCAGTGACGGCTCCCAGTGGAGAGACACGCAGCCCCACCCAGCATTCGTTCACCCTCCGTTGTACCTCCCCGCAGATGCACCAGAATTAATATCTAATTCTTATTGGAATCGAGCTCGTGGATCACAATCTCGACCTCTGGATATGGGATTTTGTTGTAGTGCTTTAGAGACAATGGGGTGGGTTGGTTACAGTGCTTCAGAGAAGGGTGATATGGGTGCTCAGATTACATTTGTGGGTGGCCAGTTCAAATTTGGATCCCAAAGGAAAATAAATCAATTAGGACATGAAGAGACGAAAATGCCCTTCAAAAATTGTCATCTGACAGACTCCGTAATGGAGCTAACGGCTCCAGGGACTAAAGTTCGGTCGGGATCAGTACGTTATGTACCGTTCTGAAGTTTTTCAAAATTGAGGTACGAAAATTTAGAATAACTGAAACATCAAATACTATGCGGGCCATTTTCCCAAATAATATAAGTTTTTCTTTTTGTTCACCTCCAGCATCGAGCCCCGTTAAAGTGTCTTAATTTAATTGACGAGGTCTATCAATGGCAATGTCACCTAGTATTCCTGAACAATAAAATAATTACTCTTCACAAGAGGTCTCTTTCAGGTGCGACTGATTTGACCATAATGATTAATTTGCTACTATGGTAAGGTAGAAAGCGTTTCATTTGGTTATTATTTCTCCAAGTTTCTCACTCTTAACTTTTTGGGGCATCCTTACCTAGATAGCTAGTTGTCTATTTGAGTTCTTGGACAAAAATTAGGGAGAAGCTATATATAAAAAATAATAATAATAATAATAAATAAAAAAGAAGCATGCATCAATCATACTCGGATACTCCTTACTACACTCCTAAATTAAGAAAATTGTTATGAAATCCTATGAGGAAAAAGTGACTGCTAGTCGCTCCTAATGCTTAATTAATTCTTTTAAGGATTAAATATTTATTATTTCTGGTACTTTTCTCTTAAAAATAGTTCATTCTCTCGCTTTTAAATTAAACAGTTTAGTCATTACTTTTTCTAGTTCTCACACAATATAGCCAAAATTACTATTTTACCCCTCACTTCCTCTTTTTTTTTTTTTTTTTAATATTCTCTCTCTCTCTCTCTCTCTCTCTCTCCTCATTCTCTCCTCATCCGTACTGACCCCAGAAAGACCAAACCTAAACCCTTGAGAAGAACTCGGAGCCAGTATGCATGTGCTCGTACGCACTCCATTGTCACCCACAACTCCACCCCACCCATCTAATCCATCACCACCTATGGATCTGACACGCTATCAACAACCTGCTTCTTCCCCATCGCCGCGGTCGGATCTCCTGCTACACTCAGGCTCAACTAATGAATGTAATCATCAATGACCCTAACATCAACCTCACCGCTTGATCCGCCACCGTGCTTGGAGTGGTCGCTACAACTGTTACCACTTTGCTCTATGATATTCGCCTTCCATCTCCCTCTGTTTCCCTCTCTCAATCTCACTACAATTACAGGCAGCGGCAATGACCAGGTTTCGATCAAAATCATCATGTCCCACAACTCCCCGCTCTAATTTAATCCCAATTCCAACTCCGACCAGCCCAGCTCCAATCCCATTTCCAACCAGCTCGCCTCCACAGAGCTCCACTCCCAGCTCGCCTACCCAAATTAAACCCAAAGCTCCAACATTTAAACCAACAATTGAACTCAGAATTGTAAGTGATTCATTTGAGTTCGAGAGGTGAAAACAAAACCCAAATTAAACCCAAAGCTCCAACAAACCCCAAATTAAACCAGCACCCTCATCATCCTTCTTCCTCAACCTAACGACGTCGTTCTCAACTTCATTCGAGTTTGGGAGGCGAGATCAAGCCAGCTTCAGCGCCTCGATCCCATTCTGTAAGTGATTCGACAACATCGTCGCCATTGAATTCGGATTTCAGATCAAACCCTAGGAATTTCGAATTTAAATTTTGGCGATTCCCAAACCACAGAGCATAACCTTTCAGAGATTTCCACCGTGTTTGAATCAAGTTCAAAAAAAAAAAAAAAAGTTGTTTTGGATTTGAGTCGTCAAGAAGTGCTTCAAGGGGAACGCTTCTTAGTTTGGCTCCGGCGAAAGAGAGAGAGCTGTGAGAGTTTTAGGCAGGGATTTTGTTTTTAGGGGAGAGAGAGAGAGAGAGAGAGAGAGAGAGAGAAATTGAGGGGTACAATAGTCATTCTGGACTTATTGTGTGAGAATTAGAGAGAATAAGGATTAAATTGTTTAATTTAAAAGGTGAGAGAGTGAATTGTTTTATGGAGAAAAGTACATGCAGTAACAAATATTTAATTCATCTTTTAACTATATGTTTTTTTTATTTTGTTTGTCAATAAGTTTGTCCTAATTACAAAATTAAAATATAATAATAAATTGTGGATCTTCATAATTTTTAGCATGGTAAAAGTATCCTATAATTTAACTTTTACCTATTTTTTAAACCAAGTTATTTTAAAACTTTTGACCTAGCCGTCTGCTAGGGTTTCTCTACATTTTTCGTTGAGAAAATTTTATCATTCCTTCATGTCGCCATGGCTCAGTTAGAGGAGAACAATCAGGTCAGTCTTCATCTGGAGAACTCAGCACGTGTTTCTTTGGGGTCAGCGGGGCTTGCAGCGTTGCAAGCTGATAGTTGGTACATGGTGAGTCGACTACTTTTCCCTAAAACCAAATTCCCAAGATTCACAAGTACAATTTCTACGATTTGGTGTATGAAATCGGGGCTATCGATTCAGGACATGGGAGATTGTTTTGTGTTTCAGTTTGATCGAGAGGCTGAACGTAATAAAGTCTTGCATGGAGGGCCTTGATTTATAAGGAATACAATGCTCGTGCTGGGTGGGTATGATGGGATAAGTCTGCTAGCTGCAATCCCCCTAAATCTGGTGGAAACTTGGGTCGGAGTCAAGGGTCTTCCGGTAGGGTTATGAAACAAGGCAGCTCTAAACTTGGTGGGATCGACCTTGGGGAGGGTGATCCGATTTGATCAGACGGCTCTACATCGGAGAGAGGAAGAACAGATAGTTTGATCGAGAGGCTGAACGTAATAAAGTCTTGCATGGAGGGCCTTGGTTTATAAGGAATACAATGCTCGTGCTGGGTGGGTATGATGGGATAAGTCTGCTAGCTGCAATCCCCCTAAATCTGGTGGAAACTTGGGTCGGAGCAAGGGTCTTCCGGTAGGGTTATGAAACAAGGCGGCTCTAAACTTGGTGGGATCGACCTTGGGGAGGGTGATCCGATTTGATCAGACGGCTCTACATCGGAGAGAGGAAGAACAGATGATTTGTTTGGTGCTTGATGTCCGGCGCAGCATTAGGGTGTAGAAACTCTTCGAATTTTCACCGGTTGTAGCGCCGGAGTTATCTTTTGCCTATGAAAAAGTCAGTAGGCTTTTGTCGTAGCTATGGTTTCTTTGAGCATGGAGAGATAGGGTGTGATGGATTTTTGATAAAAGAGAAGGATGAAATCTTGGCTCAAATGCAAGCCTTTGTTTTGGTTGGGCTATCTTTGACAGAGAATTTGTCAAACCCTAGGTCTGAGGGGGAAGGGGAATAATTACAAGGAAGAAAATCCAAGAAGTGGAGACTTCGTGATACTAATCGGGTGTTTCAAGCTTCGGTGGAGAAGGAGGCATGCAAGAATCCTGAGACACTTATGCAGGAAATGCATGCAATGGATGGCTCTGGTGGGGATGCAAATGCTTCATCTTCAGCTTGCAATGCTTAGGTGACGTTCGGTAACATTTTCAAGTCATCTTTTTCATTTTATAAAATGAAAATGGCTTGAAAATGCATTCATTGGTCTGTTTTCAAAAATGCAGAAAATATTTTTTGAAAATATTTTTTTATTTTACTCATAAAACAGGAAAACGACAAATAGACGTTTTCACCTTTTCATTCTCATATTTTAGAAAACACGGAGATATATTTTCCAAAACAAAGAAAAAAAAGAACGTGCTCTCTTTTTCCATATTCTCATGTTGTTATCTTCTTCTCAGGTCTCTCTCTCATCTCTAATCGCCATCTTCTCTCGTTTTTGAAAATTGTTTTCGGAATAAGCTACCAGACACATTTTCGGATCTCAAAAATCCAATCTTGTTTTCTCGTTTTTATTTTCAAAATTGATTTTTGAAAAATCATTTTTAAAAACGTTACCGGACAAGCCCTTAATTTTCCTTTTGGGTTGCAAGGTCTAGTTGCTCGGTTGTCACTTTTATTTCATTGGCTTCTAAGTCTCTAAGTCTTGTTAGAATAAAGGTGCTTGATCGATAGTCCTTAAAAGGTGAGTGTACCCGAGAGTGCGAGGCTCTGTTTTAACATAGGTTTTTTGTATGTCCTAAAGGACAGCTCTTTCTATTGGCCCCTGTGGGGTGTGTCGTTTCTGGTACTGCCTGCTGAATTATAAATTTGACTGACCTCCTTTGATTAAAAAAAAAAAAAACTTTTACCTATTTTTAATTTGGGACGGATCCATGGCTACTTATTTTATAGTTAAGATTTCATTTCAAATAAAAATTATATTTAAGATTCTAAGGGGGGGTGTATTCAATTCAGATTTTAAAAGATTTTGATTGAGTTTTTATAAGGGTGCCGCTATTTCCACCCTACCAATTCCTCTTTACACCCTACTGATGAAATTTTGATCCTATATTTCCATTTTTGCCCCTATCAAATTTAACATTGATAAATTTAAAACCTCAAAATAAAAACAAAAAAAAATATAAAACCTGAAGGAAAAAAAAAACGGAAATGTATGTAATGCCATGGCGCAACAGCGCACCATTGTTGTCTCTTCCTCTCTCTTAGTCTCTTCCTCCCATTTTTTTTATTGTATTTTCTTGGTGATTATTCTTCTCCATTCTCTTCATTGGTTTCCTTCCTTACTCTTTTCCAAACAAGAAACTAATGAATTGTGGATTTAAACTTATAAAGAAGAGGAGTATTAGGATCAAACTGATGAAATTTCAATTTTGATGCCATATTCTGATTGAACTTTGATAAAGAAATAGATCTATACATCTTCACCTTTGAATGTGACTTTAGTTCCAATAGAATATTGGGGTCGGATTCAAATGCAACTGCTTGACCAGATCTTGCCGCCGATTAACAGAAAGTGGGTTGATGTCGAAGATAGTGAATTACCTGTTGGTATCTTCTTTCTTTTTATTTTCCATTTTTTTTTGTCATTTTTGTTTTTATTGTTACAAATACTTAATATGTGAGGGTAAAAGTGTACATGTATGAGTAAAAATTCTTATGTTGGGTGAACTAAGGGCATCTCCAACCATAGGCTCTATTTGGGGGTGCTATTCTCATTTTAGCACCCCTTTGTTGCACTATTCATATATGACTTAATTTTCATCTCCAACAATGAGTTGCTATATGGGTGCTATGTTCACTATTCTTGATTAAAATATAATATGAGTGTAATGTTGATGAATATTATATTAAAAGTATGTTAATATAGTTAAATAAGGTAAACAATTGTGAATGAAATGGAGGATATTTGGTGTGAGAAATAAAAAAGAATGGGTTGATATTTATAGAATTTCCCACAATTTATTGTTCCAATAGGTATATATATTTTTTCCCTCAATTTTCTGGTAATTTTTTAAATTTTTTTGGAACAAAATAGAAATAATAACCATTGATTTACTAAGAGCCATTGATCACTTTTTTTCCTCAAATCTGAGCCGTCAGATTAAATAAGGTCAATTTGAGTAAAAGTAAATAATAACCCATTTGCTGGGCCCCATGAACAGTATCCGAGTCTTGGTCTTGGAAAAGTCTCAAATATGAGACTTGGGATGAGCCCAAGTCCTATAATTTTAGAACCAACTCCCCCTAAAAAGCATTGTTGGAAATGAAAAGTCTTATAATTCAACAAAATATAGTTTTGAACCCTATGGTTGGATTTGCCCTAAGGAATTAGTAGGGTGGAAATAGCCGCATCGTCTTTATAATCCACGGATTGTTTAAATTCTATATGGAATCTGATTGATTCTAATTGATTGATTTATTGGTATTTGTTTTGATTTTACAAGTCCTTATGTTATTTTTGGTAGGTTAATTTTTTTTTTTTGAAAGGTAGGTTAATTTTTTTTTCTTCTTTAAAAGCTATGGATGTATGGATCCAACTATAATGCTATATCAATGACAAAAAAGTGTGTGTGTGTGTGTGTGGCATTCTACCATTCTTTATGTTGTGTGTAACGATATATGAATAATAAGAGAAAACTAATCAGCCAAAATGTTACACAAAAAATAAAGTGGTAAACTAATGACATAATTTATTTCATATATAATTTACAAAAGAAACGTGTGTGTATGTATCATCTTAACAATACCATTGAAAGTGAGCTTAATTAGCTAGAAGGATTAAGGCTTCCAGAGTTATAGTGACAAAAATAAAAAAATTAACCTACCAAAAATAACATAAGGACTTGTAAAATCAAAACAAATACCAATAAATCAATCAATTAGAATCAATCAGATTCCATATAGAATTTAAACAATCCGTGGATTATAAAGACGATGCGGCTATTTCCACCCTACTAATTCCTTAGGGCAAATCCAACCATAGGGTTCAAAACTATATTTTGTTGAATTATAAGACTTTTCATTTCCAACAATGCTTTTTAGGGGGAGTTGGTTCTAAAATTATAGGACTTGGGCTCATCCCAAGTCTCATATTTGAGACTTTTCCAAGACCAAGACTCGGATACTGTTCATGGGGCCCAGCAAATGGGTTATTTAAATTAATTTAATTTATTAAAGACATAATAAAAATCAATTATGACTATTCTAATTTGGAATACAATTAAGAGGATTAATTATTTTCCTCTTGAAACTTATCTACTGCAGTGAAAAAAATGATTAATTAAATGAAGTCTTTGACAAAGCATGATCAATTTGATTGATTTTTTGTAATGACCTTAATTTTTGTTATTAATTTCTTGTAATTTCTTGGAATCAATATAGGAGCGATTCGTACAATTTCTTGTTCTTGTGCCTTGTTCAATGTTATTTGTGAAATATAAATATTTTGAACGAACAATTACTTGAACCGTCTCGTTTTCTAGAGCTCAAAGGTTGACTTTTTATTCGTTTTGTTTTTCTAAATACTTTCTTCACGAAAGTCGTCAACCACATCGATACAAGTTTGTAGACATGCAGCACGCTAATTTCTGAGATGGTATAAAAGTGCTACCACTGCCTCTCTCTCTCTCTCTCTCTCTTTGAACCGTCTCGTTTTCGAGAGCTCAAAGGTTGACTTTTTATTCGTTATGTTTTTCTAAAAACTTTCTTCACGAAAGTGGTCAACCATATCGATACAAGTTTGTAGACATGCAGCACACTAATTTATGAGATCATATAAAAGTGCTCCCACTGCCTCTCTCTCTCTCTCTCTCTCTCTCTCCCCCCCCCTTCTACCCTCCCCGACCAATCTCACTATGGACAGCGCAGCAAGGCTTGAAACTCCCATTGTTTGGTGACTTCAGGGCACGAAATCTATTGGGTTTTGTAGCTCTCCTCTTCCTCTTTCCATCTATACTAGTCTTAAAGATCGATTCGACCTGTGGAGTCCAGATTTTGGATTTTAAATTCCGGCCACTGCAAGCTGCCAAGCAAGGGAGATCTAGCTCTATCTAAGTCAAATTGACCTTAGTGCTAGGAATAAAAGTTGCTCCTCCTTTTGTCTTCTTCATTTTGAATGGTCGGATCTTGCTAGTTTTGAAGTTCATTGGGTGGCTCGTTTGACCTCTTTTTGGAGTTGTAGGATTGCTTCGTTATCCTCTACTCGTCAATACAAGAATATAGATTTTTTTTTGTTTTGTCATAATACAATCGTTTGAACATGTTAGGTTAAACGTAGTTTCAGTTTGTTCGGTTTTCTATTCGTGAGGATCTGACCGTTAGATTTTTTTTTTTGTTAAATCAAATTGACCCTAGAAATGTTTTGGAGATCTTAGTTATCTCAGATGAATTTTTGTCTTGATTGGCGTGATCTTTGATTTTTGGTTCAAGTGCACGATTCAAACTTTAAAAGCTTTCGCTCTTCGTTATGTACTAAGTTGAGACCTTAATTGCCCTTAGGTGCTTGACGGAGTTGTGTTCTGTGCTTTATCTTGTTCTGTGTGTGAAGATGCATCAAGATATTGAGGTGAGTAAATCTCACGATGTTCTTTTTCTAAACGGAATTACTTTATTGTTTATTAAAATTAATTGCTAAATTGTGAAATTAGTTATCAAAATAAATATTTGTTTTAAAATATATGAACTTAATCGACTACAGTTCATAGGTAGGTAATATTTAGGTTTTGACTTAAAATGTTTTCGGTTTATATATACAGTCAACTATAGTTGGTATTAGTGGCATTCCTAAGAGGATGACAGTGTGTGTGTGTGTGTGTGTACTTACATAAAATATATATCTTGGTGGAATTGTATTGTGGTGAAAATAATTTTTGTGATGTGGATCATATTATAGTTATGAGACACGACTTTTTTAAGAAAACAATATATCGTGACAAAGATTACTTATATTGTTTTGAAACTGTTTTGAGTTGTGGAAACAATAGTTGTGGAGAGTACAATTGTGATATCATTTTAATGAGTTGTGTAAAACATTTTTGGGTCTAGTGTGACCTCTTTAAATATTTTGGCCTTTGTACAGATGGTCACAGTAGTGACCGAGAGCAAGCAAATTAGGAACCAAGTCACTAGGTGAAAGGCCCGATCTGGTTAGAGCTCTAGTCTGTGTGCCATATATTGTATTCTATATATGGGGGTACTTGCGGTTATTACGACTCATGAATACTGTTTTTAAAGGAAGTCTCAAGAGTATTCTTTTCTTTATTGTCCAAGAGGGACATTTTTTTTCATATTTAAATTGTTGAGTTAACAAATTATTTGAAATGTCACTGTGGTGACTTGTGCAGTCCTTAAAAGAAAAGGATGTTGAGTTTTTGAAAAGAATCATTGTGTTGTGTTTTCCTTGAGTTCAAAGGGTGATTTTGTTGTGAAAGGTGATGTTGCTTTAATTTAATCTTGAGTTGAGATTTTATAAGCATTTGTTTAATTTGGTGATTGTGATTGAGTTTACTCATACAAGCGTAATTGTTACATACCGCTGCACTATTTGATGGTCTAGGGATTAATACTGCAGGTCAAGGTAGCCAGGTTTGAAGATGAGGCTTTGTTGTTGTTGCTGTTGCAGTTTTAGGTTTAGAAACCTATTTTGTTATTCAGTACTTGTTAGACTTCAGTTGTGTATTATGCTCTCTGTA
This sequence comes from Rosa multiflora, assembly GCA_002564525.1. Taxonomy (NCBI): domain Eukaryota; kingdom Viridiplantae; phylum Streptophyta; class Magnoliopsida; order Rosales; family Rosaceae; genus Rosa; species Rosa multiflora. The sequence continues at coordinate 161,665 of BDJD01006696.1, forward strand.
AGCATTCACTTATTATTTTGATGTCTCAATTTAATGTGTAAACTCTGTATACTATAATATGTGACTCTAAAGAATGAATCAGTATTGACAGTAGTGGGCTTGGTGTGTTGTATTTGCTTAGATTAAAAGAAAAAAAAATTCTAAGTGTTTTTGGCGAGTTGCTTGAGCCATCGCATTCCGGATGGAAAATTTTCAATAATAGTACACTACAAATAGGTGACTCCGAAGTTCGGTACATTATCTTTCAAACCAATCAAAACGTTACATGAACTTGTAATCTCGACCGAAGATATATACATGTCGTTACATTCACCGTCAGTCAATGAGACTTTGGTCAAAATTGTAAGGGCAAATACGTCTTTTCAAGGATTGATAAAGAAGACAAAAAAACAAAAAAAAGAGAAGGGGATCTACTCTCTCTCATTCCCTCTCTCTATCTAACTCTCTATCCCTCTCTCTCTTTATTTGTCACATATTTTGATGATGCTCGGAGCTGCTCAATTCTCCTAAAGCCCAGATCTATTAGGATGGCTCTTTGCCTTTCTCCCTCAATCTCTCTTGAATCCAAAACCTAGCCTTTCTCACAGTAACCACAGTTGACCAGCACACTTGGACCAAATCTCATACCCAACCAAATCTACACAAACACATCAAAATCGATCCTCAAATCCCAAAGTCTCTAATCAATCCTTTGCCTTCTGTTGTCTGCTTCAATCAACTCTTAGGCCAACTTGCCAGATTAAAACACTATTATGCAGTTATCTCCTTGAATACACAAATAGGTCTGATCACAATAGATTCTGATGTTTATACTCCAACCATTATCATCAACTATTATTGCCATTTGAACCAAATAGGGTTTGCTTGAATTAGCTGCAGCCCATAACAAAAACCCTAACTAATTCAATACGCATCAAGAAATTCAAAGCAGAGAAGCCAATTAGACTAAAGACGAGTCCGAGTCCGACTCCAAGTCTAGAGATGAGTTCGAGTCCGACTCCAAGTCCAAAACCCCAAAGAAAAATTGAAAGAACTACATACCTGATGATAAATCGGTGAGAGAGTTTTTGCATCATTTCTGCCTTCTGTTCTCGATGGTGGTGGTTGGAGAGGTAGTGTTAGAGATAGGGGTGGTGATAGGTAGCTATATCCAGCAAAGCAGAGCAGGAGAGTTAGGTGCTCCGATGAGTTTGGTGAGTCGAGAACTCGGGGAGGGTTTTAGTCTCCGAGACGCTCTTTTCTGGGATGCAATCGTGGGAGTTTGAGCTCCAATGCCTGGTTTGGTGAGTCGAATCGGAGGCGATTTCCGAGCTCGAATCTGTCTACATTTACTAGAAATCCACGGATGGATAGAAGATTTGATAACAAATTTGGGGATAATGCTGTGGAGGAAGAATGGAAGATGATTTTTTGAGGAGGAGAGGTCCGAATTTCAGAGGGAATTCGAATGCGAGTTCGAGTTCTTTGAGTAAGAAAGGAGGGAGAAAGGTGGATTCGGGTTTTAGGGGAGGCGGCGAGGGGTTGAGGAAAGGTGGGAGAGATTCGAGAAAAAGACCATCATTCAACCCACTTAACAAGCTTCAGAATCATATCTCCTAGTACAAACGCTCTTATAGCACTGGCATGAGAGTGGAGAAGAGGAAGAGGAAGAAGGAGAACAGAAGATACACGTGTTGGACCAAGAGTGAGACACGTAACTCTTGCTATGTGCAGCGAAGTATTGTTTCAGAGTATGCCTCTGAAACCTGTGAGAGAGAGAGAGAGAGGAAAATACTAAATTACCCTTTGAAAAAAGGAATAATGACATAGGGTTAACGGTGTTATTGACGTCATGTACTAAAAGTGTGTCGAGATTATAAGTTCATGTACCATTTTGATTGTTTTGAAAGATAATGTACCGAACTTCGGAGTCACCAATTTGTCATGTACTGTTGTTAAAAATTTCCCCATTCCGGATTTGTTCTTTTTATTAATAACTTGTTGGTTATTTTATACTCGAAATTTGGGGCGTGACATTTTCAATATCTTCTCTACCTCTTTCTTACCTCTTTCCTCGTCAAGATTCATCACTCTTAGTGCATTTTCTTTTTTAAATTTTCATTCATTAGGTGAAGAAGTTCATCAGTATATGTGATTATGAAAAAAGAATAGATAATCGAGGGAATGATTTGATATTTTAAAATGGGGTAGTTATCAAGGATTTTTAATTAGGAAGAATTTAGATGAGTGAGAGAAAATAAAAATATTAATGTATGATTATCTTATTTGATACTAGCATTTTTCAACACATATTCTGCATGTGTAAGTATTTTTTTTTTTTTGGCAGAAAATAATAAAGAAATCTGTTATTGCAGACATAAGATCTTTTTTTTTTTTTGAGAAGATCATACATAAGATCATGGGAGAGAAAAGTGGATTGTGGCTTTTTTTTGTTTATTTTTTTAATAAAAATATATTTTGTAAATGTCATAATTGTCCTTATAACTTAATTAACTCTAAAAGTTTTTTAATCTTTTAAGGTCATTTCTGTCAAATTTTTTTATTTTGACTAACAAACCCTCTTCTCTTAATAATAGTATAAATTATATACTACATTTATTCAAAAATAAATAATAATTTTTCTAAGAAAATAAAAAAAGGATGGGAACTCAGTTTGTTAAAGTTTTGCTTAGCAGTTGCTTTCTTTTTCACCGAAGACGGTGGCCTCAGGCACAGTTCTTCTCCCTCGTCGCATTTGTCCCTACTTGGTTTGCACACTTAAGACTCATTTGGCTATTCCACCGGTGACAAGTTCTCTTTATAGTCAACGGTGTCGTTGGCTCTTAATGTTTCTTGGTTGGGTAGGGATAGATCCCCGTCTCTGCTCGTGGATTTCAACTATGAGGGTGTCGGTGGTTTACTGTTCGGGGGCAAGGGTTGGTGGTGATGTAGCTCTAACTGCTCTCCTTGGATTGGGTGGGAATTTTCTTGTCTAGTTCCAAATAGTCCCGAAGATCCTATTCAAAGTGGAATTACATTCCATCGTAAATGTTGGTTTGCAAGATCTGAGTGGTCTGCTAATCTAATTTGTGTGATTCCTTGGTTCAAGAAAGGTTGGTGGAGAATATCACTGGAGGATGGCCAGGGCCGGTCTTGAGACTGTAGAGGCCTGAGGCAAAAAAAAAAAAAAAAAAATTGTGACCTCACTTGAGTTTCCATTTTAGCAATCAAACAATTCTTATATATAAATATGTTTATGTGTGTTTTGTGTGTGTGTGTGTGTGTGTGACCTGGTATCTAGAAAAAAAGAATTAAAGAAAGTAGAAGAGAGGAGAGGGAAAAAAAAAGAGAAAAAAATAATAGAAGAAGAAAAAAAATAAAATAAAGAAAACTAAACAGCCCAGGGATTCGAATCCATGAAGGCTCTAGGCATTTATATGTCAAGGATGCTTTTCTGCTATGCAGCTTTTGGAATGCATGATCTCTTTTTGCAAATAACCTACATATATAGTAATAACTTAGAGCAATTGGAGGCCTCCAACGACTGGTGGCCTGAGGCAGCTGCCTCACTAGGCAACCCTCAGGGCCGGCCTTGAGGATGGCTTTGTTTCTCTCATGCTAGAGTTTCGTGGTTGCTTAGGACTTTGGATTTACTACTTTGCCTTGGGCCTGGGATTGGATATTTCTGGAGCCTGCCTCTACATATCTCTCAAAATCTCCTAGCTTTAGTCCAAAGGGTAAGTAGAAGCTTAATATTTAATTTTCCAAGTTTTTCTACTTACATACTATGAAGTGTTTGTACACTGAATTGAGAATATTTTAGAAGCACCACAATTAGCTAAGGAAACCTTACCTAAAGTTTAATTTTGTGTTCAACTATTTCACATAGTATTGTAGGCTTACTTAAATTAGTGATCTTCAATGTACAATGAGGGGTATTGAGTTTCTTACTTGCTTTGACAAATTATGGGTAAAGGAAACATTTGTAAGTGATATTCTGGCTTCATTGAATGATATGAAAATTTTCCTATTAGACCTTTTTAGTTATTATTCGCATCATTTTTTTTTCTTCTTTCTTATAAAAGAGGATTAAAGGATTTCACTCTTACCCCCATGGTGACTCAAACTCAGGACCTAGATCTTAGGTAGTGGGTGCTCTAACCACTAAACTAACACCACATCGTCAAGCATCATTATTCTCTCTTAAAGCATCTTTAGCATACTCTTTATCTTGATTCTTTAACTATTTTGGAGAGCATATTTGGTTTTTTATCAATTTAAACAGCTGCACTAGACTTCTAAGTGATTCTTAATTTTAAGTTTTAGCTATCTCGCTTCTAAATATAGAGAACGGGATGAGATTCTTTATTATTTTTATTAATTTAAAATATTTCTTTTAATTTGTTGTATGTAATTTATAAATAAATTTAAACTATTTTTTATTCATTAATATATATATATATATATATATATATGTATAAATTTAAAACTAGTTAAAATAAAGAGAATTGATGCATACGTATATTAAAAGCGACTAGCTAAGATAAAATTTAACTAAAAAAAACTAAGTTCTTACATCGATATAAAAAGATGTTACATCAATATGAATTGGAAAAGAACTGATTTTGAAGTAATCACTACCTCACACTACGCCTTCTTAGACCATCTACCATGTGTACCCCATAACCCCATATATAGCCTACAAACACCTCCCATGGTTAGGGATGGCAAAAATCCCCATCGGGTAGGGTACCCATCGGGTATTCGACCCTAACAGGAAGAAATTCGGGTGAAATCGGGCAACGGGGATGGGGATCCCCAGTATTCGAATTCTAAAATCGGGTACGGGGCGGGGATTGTATTTTGATCCCCATCCCCATACTCACCCAATAAGAATTATCTGAAATAATATATATATATATATATATTATATTTTTTTGATATTATTTATAAATAAATATTTATGTCAACTTCATCTTTTTGTCAATATTTAAATTATGTTAATAAATATGTTCAAAAAACGGAAGACTCTTACAGTAAAAGACCTTTATCAACATGTTAATTTTCCTTGATTGAAATAAGAAATTTATTTTATTTTTATATTTGATTTTAACTTCATATTTTACATTTTATAATTATTTGTATGAATTTTTATATAATAAATTAGTAATATTGTTAACAGGGATTGGGGCGGGTATATGAACCTAATCCCCAGTGGGGACGGGGACGGGGAATCCCCAGTTTCTTATTACAGGGATTGGGGCGGGTAAGGAGATGAGAAATGAAGTTATGTATGGGGATGATAATTTAAACCCCTTACCCTACCCTCCCCATTGCCATCCCTACCCCATGGTAAGGAATTCCACATTCTCCAAAAAAAACAAAATTTGCCGTATGGCTACAATGCTACATGCCCAAGCCATATATGGCTATCAATAAGTCATATCAATTCAATTTTTATTATGTTCCACCTTTGCCCCTCTACATTTAACTGACTTTATTTTTATTCCATTCATGTCCTTTATCAGTTTTAGTTATAATTCTTTTTTGTCTTGAAATTTTATGGCTATGAATTTTTTTAATAATAAAAATTACACCATTGTGAAGATCACACTGAGATCTTTCATTTGAGCCTAATATTGAACATATTTGGGTTAAATTATTTTAAGGTCCCCTTATTTTAATACATAATAATGAATTATGTTTTCATAATTATTTTCAATTATGCCTTACCGTGGGAAACCTCTTGTATGAATGTTAAAGATTCCATAGCATATCGCCATATTGCTTCAACATAAGCTAAATATGGCTATATCTCTTACTGTGGCTGATGCTCTTGGCCTAGGGGTCGTCAACGGGCCGGGCCGGGCCGGGCCTTGCTATATTTTTAAATAATTGCGGGCC
>BDJD01006696.1:171841-190564 GCA_002564525.1 Rosa multiflora
TAAAACAAATTATCAGCACGAAACCCTAACCCTGAGACCCTAATTTCGTAGCCCTCAAATTCCAACATTCACTGCCTCACATATTGAAGCCCTAGACTCAAGGAACCGAGAACCAGCGACGGAACCTGCCGGAAAACCCCTGAACCGGCTGTCGAAAAAATCGAACCGGCCCCTGTCCCCTGTAAGTATTTGTCGAGGTCCCTGCACGCCTCTGCCGAGAGTTGCTGAGTGCTGCCGAACCTCTGTCGACAACCCTGCAAACATCTGCCGAGCCCTGCGCACCCCTGTGCCTGCCCCTGCCGAGACGTGTGCCTGCTCCTGTCGACAGCCCCGCACACACCTGCCGACATCTGCCGAGCCCCTGCACAGCAGCTGCCCACAGGCCCTGCACATCCTCCACACAACCCCTGCAGCACCCCTGTACAAGCCCTGCAGCAACCCTCGCAGCTGCCCTGCACCGCCCTGCCTAGCTCCGACCAACAGTTTCAAACAATTTTTTCGGTGACCTCCGGCGATATTTTTCTGACCAACTTTGTCACCTTTTCTGGTCAAGATTTCCGGCATCTTTTCAAGGTAAACTTTTCTAAAAGTTCCCGTTTTTGAAGTTTTTCAATTTCTTCTACTTTTTCTCGGGGACTTCCAACATCCCTTCTTCTACCTCCATTTCTTCTTCATAGGGGAGACCAAAAGCCGAACTATGGGGGTTCGTGCTCACTCCAAGCTTGGAGCTTGTAGAGTCCTCCAAACTTAGGGTTTGTTGAGAAGAAAACGATCGACAACATACATCGTCGTTTCGATCTAATCCAAAACCCCTCTTGGAATCGGATTTTTCTTGGAAGCGACTACGCTCAGAAAATCCCTAATTTCTTGGAAGCGACTACGCTCAGAAATTTTATAGTTTTTCGTGGTAGCCTTTTTCGCTCCGAAACTAACCATAATCTTGTGTTGTTTTTCAGAATGAGTTACCTGAACGAGTTGAACTTTGTTCCACTAGAGACAAATGGTGCAGGATACCATAGGTGGATCCGAGATGTGCGCCAACATCTTAAGGCTGATGGACTTCTGGAAACCATCCAAGAGCCTAGTCAGAACGTGCTCTCTATTGAGCAAGCTACTGCTTTTGGAGCAAATCAAACTAAAGCCATAATTCTCATGACGAGGCACATGAATGACGTGCTGCAAAGTGAATACCTCAATGAGGAAGACCCAAGAAAGCTATGGGTAGAACTTGAGCAGCGATGTGGCAACGTTCGTGACTCCCTGCTTCCTGATTTAGAAGTGCGATGACATAGTTTCCGCTTTTGTGATTTCAAGTCTGTGCTTGATTATAACTCGGAAGCTCTTCGTATCAAGTCTCTAATGGAGTTTTGTGGCCAAGCCATAACTGATACGATGTTGATCGAGAAGATTCTCTCTACCTTCCTCGTCTCTGCCCTGATGATTTCAAAGAATTATCGGATTGATGTGAATGTAGGACATATCACAAGATTTCATGAGCTCATTGGCGCCATGAAAGTAGCTGAAAAGCACGACAATATTCTTGTGAAGAACTATAATGCTAGACCCGTGGGAACTAAGTCTATTATGATGCAGCTAAAATAGCCTCACAATTAACCCTGCAAAATGTAGTTGTTAGTATAGGATAAGCATGGATCGTTCAGTCCGGGGATTGTAGGGTACACCTAAACAAAAAGTTCAATTTAAATTAGTAATTAATAAAACAAGTATTAACAAGAATTTATCTACAAATTTACACAAGAAACAACCATAAAAAGGGGGGATTCAACTTTTGGTTTCTAAGTTCCTACGAAATAAAACAAAAAGATAAATATATACATGTGATCGACTTCTTCACACTCAAATCAGAATTTCCACACCATATCAACATGTAATGAATTATTTCAATCTAAACAACCTAAAATAGTGCCAACACTAAATATCAGAAATGAATTCGAAGTACAAGTCTGAAGAGATCAAGTACCACTTTAATTCTTCTTTAATCTCCTAAGTTTGGAGAAGTCCATAACTTAAAATATTTCATATAAAACACCACGTTAATACTGAAGAGCATCCGTCAACATTAAATATGAATCATTAAGTGCAGTTAGAACTCTGAATTCAAACATGTATGCATCCATAAGAAGTTACAAACGCACAAACATGTAGCATATAATCTCGACCATTGTACATAGCGTTTACCACTTCAATCTCTGCCCTAAAACGATTAGGTGAATCAGAACACAAATTTGGCTTTATTAACCTGCAGATTAACATAAGAAGAGATCGAGTACCACTTTAATTCTTCTTTAATCTCCTAAGTTAGGAAAAGTCCATAACTTAAAATATTTCATATAAAACATCACGTTAATACTGAAGAGCATCCGTCAACATTAAATATGAATCATTAAGTGCAATTAGAATTCTGAATCCAAATATGTATGCATCCATAAGAAGTTACAAACGCACAAACATGTAGCATATAATCTTGACCATTGTACACAGCCTTTACCACTTCAATTTATGCCCTAAAACGATTAGGTGAATCAGAGCACAAATTTGGCTTTATTAACCTACAGATTAACATAATTATTCAACCAAAATCATATGCTTAAAGACAGAAAGGATGGCACAAAATCATATTATAAAGATATCATAAACAAATCAAGAACATAAAGAAACGAATCTGAAAATTACTAACATAAACTCATTCTCAACAAAAATCCAACTCCAATAACAAAGTTCATAAATGAAAATCTGAAATTCAATACTAAAGAGTACGAAAACAAAAATAAGGGCCATGAATTACACTTTTTGATCTTCAAGGAAGCTTGGAGAACGTCAAGAGAACACAAGACTTGGCCTTCAAGAACACGAACAGCCTTGGAGAAGTCCTAAAGCTCTTCAAGACAAGAGGCTTTTTCTGAATATTTGGAGAGGGTTTTGGAGAGAAGAGAGTTAAGCTAATGAACTGAATTTTGTATGAAGAAGTGATTATTTTGGAGTAGAGAATGGCTGCTATTTATAGTGGAATTCTCATCTCTTGTGACCTTTGAATTGCACTAATATCTTCTTCCAATTGTGCACATAATGAACTCCTACAATCAAGAAAAATCAGAATTTAATTTGAGTTATAATCAATAGTAAATAAGATAATCAACAATAAATATTGATTATAAACACTCCCTTTTATCTCCTTGAGTTCTTCATGATTTATGTGCTTCATCTTATCATTCATGTTTCCTTGATTACATCACTCAAGAGTTCTTAATGGGATGGACTCTCTTTAAAACAAGAAAATCAGAAATTAGAACGTTTAAATGAAGAAAGTTTCCTAAAACAAACTAGGAAATATTTCCTAAAATGAAAGAGGACAGTTTCTAAAATGGCTTGTTCTTTTAAGCTCATTTATGCTCTTTTTCGCCCATTTTCTCCATTTTCGTCCTTGAAATACCTAAAAACAAAAACTATGTTATAATTAATAATTTTAAGAGAATAACTTAGCCAAATGAGAGAAAATACATATTAAAAATGTCACACTTTGTGCTCTTATCATATTCCGGAGTCTAACTATAGTTGCGCCCCCAAAGGGAGGACGCAAGGAATGAAACCCTAAGATTAGGGACAATTCTGGATGTTCTGGTCCAGATTCTCACCCTAAAGAGGAAGGAAATTGCCTAAAGAGGCGTGCACGGAACCGTGGAGGTCAACGTGTGAATAGAGAAAGAGGCGGAGCCTCCGACCATGGTGGCAACGCCACCAAGAACAATGGTCGTCCAAATCGCGCCCCAAAGGCACCTCGATCCAGGGAGCCTGACCATAATGATGTTTGTTTTCGATATGGATCAACTGAACATTGGGCCAAAGCATGTAAAGCACCCCAGAATATTGCAAACGCATACAAGACGTATCGTGAAGCAAGGGAGGCAAATTACTTGGAACAAGAAGATCAAGATGGCGATCTCGATCTAAGGGTGGAAGACTACAAGGATCAAGACCCAGAAACTGGTGATTTGATTAAGTCTTTTTATTTTCCAAGAGATGTAGGCAATTGCCATATTATTATAGTAAATGCCAATGGTACTAGTCTTTCTTCATAGAGGCGTACTCAATGTAAGTGGTACTTAAGTGAGTTTTGCTCCACCGACATCTCTCTACTCACCTGGTCACATTTGCATTGAAATTACCAAAGGAGTTAGACAACTACCATTGTTTTGCATTAACTAGTTTATTGGATTAGATTCTTTTTGGTTAAAGAAACAATGATGTAATTTTGTTAGGCTTATTAATAAAAGTTGAGTGCTTTTCTTTATGACTCCTTTTTAATTATGAGATTTTCTTTTCAAGGAATGGATGAACAACAATATCTTGCGGATAGTGCGACTACGCACACCATTCTACGACATAGGCAATTATTCTTAGAGATGTTGCCTACATATTCCTCTGTGACTACGATGGCTGGGCCATCAGGTTTAGTTCAAGGACATGGAATGGCCCAATTCCTATTGCCAAATGGCACCTTGATTAAAGTCATTGAAGCTCTCTACACTCCTAAGGCAAATCGAACCTTATTGAGCTTTAAAGATATAAGAGCCAACGGATTCCATGAGGAAACGCATAATGAGAATGGAAAAGAGTTCCTTTGCATTACCTCTAATTATTGCGGATGAAAGCGCATCTTAGAGAAGCTTATGTGTCAATCTAGTGAACTTTATGTCACTACAATTCAGACACATATTGGCTTTGGCATGACCGACTAGGGCATCCTGGTCGTGATATGATGCTCCGTATACTAAAAACTTCACATGGACATCCATTCTTCAGAGTGAGAAGAAGCAAGAATTGAAAATTGATTCATGGACTTAGCAAGACCGCAACAATTGCAGCTTCTGGCGCTGCAGCTGTCTTGGGGCTCCATAGGGCTGCCCAAGTCCCATGTGATGCCGCCATCAATGGCGCCAACCATGAGCATGATGCCATGGTTGCCTCTCCAAGTGGCCATGACACCACACACACCAATTTACATGGCTCTAATGCCATGATGGGAGATGTAGTCACACATTTTGCTTCTAATAGCGCTACAGACGCTCAGGCCCAACCAAAATCCTCATTGGTTTCTTCTAAGGCCCCTCGCTCATTTTCCAAAGCCTGTTCATTATGAAAATTAGGACCGAGACCGTCCTACGCAAAGGATCCTAAAATACTCATTCCGTTCTTACAGAGAATTCAAGGGGATATCTGTGGACTAATTCAACCATCATGCGGACCTTTTAAATACTTTATGGTATTGGTTGATGCGTCGACACGCTAGTCACATGTCGCGTTGTTGTCCACTTGAAATGCTGCTTATGCTAAACTCCTCGCCCAGAATATCCGTCTACGGGCTCACTACCCTGATCATCCTATTAAGTCGATTCGACTTGATAATGCTGGGGAGTTTACATCGAAAACGTTCGATGACTATTGCATGTCGCTGGGGATTGATGTAGAGCATCTAGTTCCCCATGTTCATACCCAAAATGGTCTCACAAAAGCTGCTATCAAACGACTACAAATGATAGCACAGACATTGGTCATGCGCACCAATCTCCCTGTTTTTTCTTGGGGATATGCAATATTACATGCAGCGACGCTAATTCGTCAACGACCCACTGCAACCCAATCTTACTCTACGTTACAGCTAGTGCCTGGGTATGAGCCTGATATCTCGCACTTACTCATTTTTGGGTGTGCCATTTATGTGCCTATTAAGCCGCCACAGCGTACTAAGATGGGTCCACAACGATGAATGGGCATATACGTTGGATATGAATCTCTAACCATCGTCCGCTATCTTGAACCCTTGACAGGCGATCTTTTTACTGCTAGATTTGTGGATTGTCACTTTGATGAGACAGTCTTCCCATCGTTAGGGGGAGATAAGAACACACAAGTTCAACAGGAACGACATGAATTGTCGTGGTCTGTCCCCATTATGTCTCATCTCGATCCTCGTACCACACAGTCCGAACTTGAAGTGTGAAGAATAATCGAGCTCCAGAACGTAGCAGACACTCTGCTTGATGCATTTTCTGATGTTGCCAAAGTGACGAGATCACACATACCTGCCGAAAACGTGCCTGCAAGGTTTGATGTCCCAAATAATGGACATAACGCCACTCTTGTAACACCAGGAGATGGTGTCATTGCCCAGCATGGCAATGATGTGGCGTTTATGGCCGTAGGTCCCGCAAAGAAGCGCAGTAGACCGATTGGTTCGAAGGATACTCGCCCTAGAAAGAGAGCGAATGAGGCACAAACAAATCCTTTGATCATCGATACTCAAAATCCGTCCCATGAGAATGTTCCAGATTATTGTTATGTCCAAGAGACATCATTGGGGGACGCCTCAATGTTAGAACCTATCCTTGAGAACGTAGAGATCTCTGTTAATTACACTAGTGTACATAGGACGTGGGAAAGAAACTTCATCATCATTGATGATGTATTCGCGTATTCAGTGGCGCGTGAGATTTTTGAGAAGGATGACATCGAACCACGCTCCGTTGATGAATGCCAACGTAGAGCTAACTGGCCAAAATGGAAAGATGCGATCCAGGCAGAACTTGATTCTCTAGCGAAAAGAAAGGTATTTGTCAATGTTGTACCAATACCGCCCAATACCAAACCAGTTGGTCACAAATGGGTATTCGTTAGAAAGCGTAATGAGAAAAATGAGATTGTAAGGTATAAAGCTCGCCTCGTGGTGCAAGGCTTCTCACAACGCCCTTGAATCGACTACGAGGAGACCTATTCTCTCGTAATGGACGTCATAACATTCCACTACCTTGTCAGTTTGGTAGTTTCCGAAAAACTGAACATGCAGCTTATGGATGTGGTTACAGCGAGATACAGAAATATACATGAAGGTCTCAGATGGACTTCAGTTACCAAATCAAGTGGCTCCAAACCACAGAGCGCGTTTGCAATTAGATTGAAACGCTCACTATATGGATTGAAACAATCCGGACGGATGTGGTATAACCGTCTAAGTGACTACTTGATTGGAAAGGGATATGTCAACAATGAACTATGCCCATGTGTGTTCATAAAAAGGACAAGTTCCGGATTTGCAATAGTAGCGGTTTATGTCGATGACATGAACATAATTGGCACCCTTAAAGAGTTAAGGGAAACCGCTGAACACTTGAAATCCGAGTTTGAGATGAAAGATCTTGGGAAAACATGGTTTAGAACTTGAGCACCGTAGGGATGGTATCCTGATTCATCAATCAGCTTATACCCAAAAGATGCTTAGGCATTTCAACACTGACAAGATTAAGCCTTCAAGCACCCCAATGGTCGTCCGTAGTCTTGATCCGAAGAAGGATCAATTCTGTCCAAAAGATGACGACGAAGAAGTGTTAGAGGCAGAAGTACCCTGCCTAAGTGCAATAGGCGCATTATTGTACTTAGCACAATGCACAAGACTGGTCATCTCATTAGCTGTGAACTTGCTAACTAGATATAGCTCTGCGCCAACAAGACGCCATTGGACTGGTGTTAAAGATATCTTTCGATACCTAAGTGGTACGATTGATATGGACTTGTTCTATCCCTACAGAGAGAAGATGGATTCGGACCCATCTAGTGTCAAGGACGCCACATATGGTGGACTGCGTTTCCTTTCCCCACCCCAAAACAATATAAGTGTTTTGGAAGGTTTTGCTGATGTTGGGTAAACTGGTTATGTTTTCACCATGGGAAAAACAACAATATCTTTGAGGTCTACAAAGCAGACCTTAGTCGCTACCTCTTCGAATCATGCAGAGATTATTGCTCTTCACGAAGCAGTTCGTGAATGGATATGGTTTAGGTCAATAGTTACGCATGTTCGAAGCAATTGTGGTCTGAAGTCTACCACAAATGAGTCAACAAGCATTTATGAGGATAATGTTGCTTGCATTGAACCAATGAAGCAAGGCTACATCAAAGGCGACAACACCAAGCACATATCGCCTAAATTCTTCTACAATCAGCAACAACAGAAGCTCCTCAAGATCAAAGTGAACCAGGTTCGATCTGAGGATAATGTGGCAGACTTGTTTACTAAGTCATTGCCCAAATCCACGTTTGAGAAACATGTGGCAAGAATTGGCTTGCGGAAATTATTTGAACTTCCATGATCGTAGTCATTAGGGGGAGGCGCAGACATCAGGGGGAGATGTCTACATGTAGGCTCGAATTGTGAAGGGTGTGTTGTACTCTTTTTCCCCTTCGACCGAGGTTATTTTTGTCCCACTGGGTTTTTGTTACTCGGCAAGGTTTTTAACGAGGCAACGAGAGAAGCACCGCGTTTGGGCAACACAAGGGGGACTGTTCAAGTAAACCCTAATTTGTGTTTGGCCCAAACTCTATGTTACTTGCTCTAGTGGTAATAGAGTTAGATTAGAAGGATCTAGATTCCTATTCAATGTACGATTACTTTCCTTGTATGATTAAGATTCTATGCATTGTAATCCTCTATATAAAGAGGCCTCAATTATCAATGAGAATACACAGCGAATTTCTCTCAATTTCTGATTCCCTAAAACACAATAGACTTTGTCAACTCATATAAAAAAACAACTAAAGCCAAAGAGAGAAAAAGAAAAAAAAATTGTCTTCTTTCCTCCGCCATTAATATAACATTCAATAAATTAATATTTTTTACTTCATAATTTCCTTATATTACCTATATAATTTTATAATTTACCTAAAAAATTAAGTAGAACTAATAATTTCTATACATGGCCTCATCATTTAATACAAAAGTAAATTCAAAACAATCTGATTTGAAATTTCCTTAAAATTTATGCATATTTAGGTAAATTTATTACTAATTAAGATCCAAGATCAACTCATTTTAATTAGATTTAATCAATATATGTTATTTATTTGAGAACCAAAATCTTTTCTAGAACCATCCGTATTGCAAAACAAACAAAAGAACTATGATCTGGAATAGCAAAAAATCTTTGTAATTGTCTACTTGTTCGGCCCCTCCAAGAATCACTTTCTAGTTCCACCAATGAAAGTACACCAAAAATGTAGCCAGCTCTCTCACAAAATTCTTCATGGTTGAATTGATAGAAATAAAAAAAAATAAAAAATAAAAAAGAACAACAAATTGTTGAAAATACAATTTAAATTGTTCAAGGATATTTTGGTAAAATTAAGGAGGTGTACTTTGCTTTTTTTAGATTTAGAAAAGTGAATTGGAGGTTCAATAAGTATGAGAGATCCAAATATCAAATTTAGAGGTCCAATTAGAACCACCCATAGTTTATAGTTTGTCCTTTTTTTTTTCCGTGAGAATAAATAAATAATTTCATATTTATTAGGGTTCTTGACCCAAAGCACTAAAATTGACCGAACCTATCTCACTTACTCCAACAACAAATTTTTAATCTCACTAACCTAATTTATAAGAAAATGACAAATTTACCCTTAGCTTAATTAAACAACTACACCAAATGCCACTCAATATCCTCTCTCTCTCTCTCTCTCTCTCTCTCTCTCTCTCTCTCTCTCTCTCTCCAGATGCCGTATTTCTACAGCGACGGCGACGAAACCCTCAAATGCAGATCGCCACCATCCGCTTCACGATCTCATGAAGATCGTTGATGGTCCCAGACGGCAGCGCGTCGATGACGATGTCGTAGTTTGTGATCGGCTGCACCGTATGGATCTGGTGCTCCTTGCCGCCGCCGATCACTCCTCCTCGTCTTCGTCGTCTTCAGCCCCCGAGTCAAACGACAATGACAAGTTACCATTTGACTCGCTCTGAAACACGCGACTAAGCTAGAGCAACTCGCCGCCACGCTCCACCAAGGTTCTGAACTCGTCCTCCAGCTAGAACATGGTCTACTGCATCAGGTGTAGGGTCCTGAACTCGTACAAGATACGCGGCATCCGATTTGGTGCCCAGAATATGCAATGGGTGCCAAAATCATATTTCTCTCTCTCTCTTTTTTTTTTTAAGTAATGGGGCAGAAGGAGAAACAAAAGAACTTGAATGTTTACTCCCCGTGCCCTCTGCATCAAAATTTCAATAATCAGATCTCTCTTTCTGGGTAAAATAGGGGTGGAAGGCAAAGAAAAGAAAAGAGAAAAAAAAAAAAGGGTCCTATTGGGGCAATAGAGGTCTGTTAAATGTCTATTGGAGAGCAATAGACGTCTATTGCCGTCTATTGAGGGGCAATAGACGTTTTGAATTGATGTATTTGTAATGCCCCGTACCTTAAAATTTTTACGAGTTACATTGTTACTGTCTTTGACCGAGGAGTTGACTTATTTTTGTCCGTTGAGTTAAGAAATTTCTTTGAGAATGTCGAAGTATACAAAAAATTGAATTTGTGGACACGTAGTTTGTTTGAATCAGATTTTCTACAGAAAAGTTATTACCAAAGTGGAAATTACTATTCTTGGTAGAGCTTTTTAAATGAGTTTCCTTTTTGGGATTGAGGAGAGAGAAAGAATCAGCCCCAAAATCGGGACAGACCCGATCCCTCCCCTTTTCTCTTCTTCTTTCACTGTTTCTGGTTTTCCGGCGAATTTGTCGTCGTCCGGCCACCTCTGGACGAACTGCTTGGCATGGCATGATCCTCTCTTCCTTCTCTTCCTAGTCATGTAAGTTTTTCACCTTGGGTTTCATTGGTTTTTGAGTTTCGAAGAGAATTGCAAAAATGGGGAAAAAACAGGAGTTTGGCTCCGATCTCAGTTTTCCGGTGGTTTTCGACCGGATTTCTTTGGGTTTTGGTTGTTGGTGAGGTGCTGAACGTGTTCCTAATCTTGTTGCAGCTTTTTTTGGCCGGTGGAGGAAGAATTGAAGGTGATTGGGGCGTGAACAGTAGTATGAACAGTAACCGAAGAAACTCTTGATTTTGGAGTTGATTTTCCGACCACTTTTGCTTGAAATTGGCTGTTGTTGCAGGTATAAATATTGTTGGGCTTGTTGTGGAGATTGTATAAGTATAATTTTTCTTGGCCGGTTATGGGTTTTGGAGTAGTGGCGCGTGAAGCCTCGCGCCGCCACTGGTGGTGGCGTTTAGAGGCTCTGTTAGTCCTTTAGAAAAGCATTATGCTCATTTTTTAGTTATACTTGGTGTTGGGAACCTTTTTTTATCATTGTTTTTGCATAATTTGATGTTGGAAGTGGTTTTAAGAGTGTTAAGATTAAATTTGGAGTTGATGACTTGTTGTCATGACTTTTTGTGATGAGTTGAGATCGTTGGGAGGTAGGAGAAGTAGAATGGGTTAAAGAATGTTATAAGAGGAATTGGAAATTAGGAAGGAATTGTATTTCTAATTTTATGAACTAAATTTTTGGTTGAGAAATGAAAAGTTAAATTGGTTGAATTGTTAAAGAGAATTCGAGGGCATTGAATTGTAAAGAATTCCGGAAGTCGAGAATTGTAATCAAAAGTTTAAGAATTGGAATGTTAGAGGAATTTTGAGTAACGAGTAATAATGTTTTTCGAGGGAGTGAGTTTTGATTATTAGATTATTTCCCTTAATGTGATTAATATTATATCCTATCAATATTACAGGACTTACTGAGCCCTTGAGCGAGAGGACACTGGCAGGCAGCAGGATTAGCTGCGAGACTCACCTGTGAGTGGACTTTTATTTTATTTAAATAATGCATGCATCATGGTATTAAGTTTTTAATGGAATACTATTTGAGTAAATGTGGTTTCATGGAAAGAAATGGATTTAAAGAAAGGAGTTGGCATGGAGGCTATCTTCGGCACATGCGTACATTACCTAGTCGGCAGTCCCTTCCAGACTACATCCCGGTCGGCAGTCCTTTCCGGTGAGTCACTTGGTCGGCAGTCCCTTCCAGGTGACATGAGGTAGTTGGTCGGTAGTCACTTCTAACTACCTGTGGTTAGTCGGCAGTCCCTTCCGGTGAGTCACCTGGTCGGCAGTCCCTTCCAGGTGACATGAGGTAGTTGGTTGGCAGTCCCTTCTAACTACCTGTGGTTAGTCGGCAGTCCCCTCTAACCACCGCCTCTTAATTCCGGCCAGCAGTCCCCTCCGGTGCGTCATCTGGACGGCAGTCCCTTCCAGATGGCATGAGATGATTAGACAGCAGTCCTCTCTAGTCATCGAACGATTTTCATGAAAGGATGGTTTCAAAAGAATGATTTGGATTGTTTTATAAATCTCGCTGCATGTCGGATTTTTTAGTAATGAGGAAATGGGAAAGCATTCAAGCATCGGTTTCATTATTTATTTCAGTTTTGTCCACTTACTCTAACGGATTTTAAATGTTTTCCCCTGGGCCTTTCGTTTTTCAAATGCCCAGATTTCAGATTTGCCTAGATCGCGTCCGGGTACTTGAGGCATAGGAATCAGCTCTTCCGTTTTGTCCGTAGGTTATTACTTAACCTACCTTGTATGATATCAGCTTAGTTATGTAGAATTGGTCTAATAATCCTTTTAAATTCAGAGAATGTTTTTGCTTGAGAATTTGTTATCGTGTTGAAGTTGTGATGGAATTCGTACTTTCTGAATGTAACATATGCACTTGGAATGTAAATATTGGAATGTATCTTTGAGTGTGAACAAGTCTTAACCATGTCCAGGTTTTGTAAACTCTTGGGTAGTCCATTTTATGGGAGGTTCTACTGATTTTTTGGTAGGATTTCACCTAACGTGGGCCCTACAGGCTCGCATCAGGGTTTCGGGGTGAAACTTGGGTCAGGTTCTGTCAATAATCTCCTTGTTTTTTTCTTTATTCAAAGTTTTATTTGTTTAATTCAAGGAAGATTAGTTCACATTCCAATGATCGGAAGTTCTATTGGGGGGCAATAGACGTTTTAAAATTGATATAGTCTCTTCATTTTTTTCTTTAATCAAAATTTTATTTGTCTAATTTTAGAAAGATTAGTTTTCATTTTGGTGATCGAAACGCCTATTGGGGGTCCGTAGAGGTATATTGGGGGGCAATAGACGTCTATTACTCCTCTATTGGGGGGCAATAGATGTCTATTGGAGCAATAAACCTTTCTGGTGAGGTTTTCTGAAAAGTCAGGTGGGCAGCCGCTGATGACCAGATTCCTGCGAACGTTGGCCGGAATCCGGCTGCCTGTGACCGGGCTCTGGCGAAGTCTCCTATGGTTTCTCTCTCTTCATTTTCTCCCTCTCTCTCTCTCTCTCTCTAAGTAACAAAGGGGTGAGGGTAAAATGATATTAAAAAAAAAATAAAAAACAAAAAAATAATCTTAATGGAGTATTAGGAAATAACTTTTTTTTTTTTTTTTTTTTTGAATAAAGGGTGGTGCGGCTGCCCTCAAGCCTTGATTAATGAAACTGTCGAATACAAGGGGGGGACATTGAGCCTAAACCCCTGATTACAATACGCACTTAGAGAACATCCTGAAATACTATCATGAGTCTCTAGAAATGGAGTAAATTGACAAAACCCCTATTTATTATTATAAATTTTTAATTAGAGCATTTAGTATGACATATAATGGCTAAGATGATGTCATGTAACGTGAAACATCAACACATCATGTGCATATTAGGCGTGTTTGGATAAGGAATTATATTGGGGGAGATGACATTTTACTGGGATTCTAATATCCCTCTCCACATGTCCCCTGTTTGGGAAAATGAGGTGAAGGGATTTAATTTTCTCGGGATTTTAACAGAGGACCTGAACACGGGATTTTATTTAATAGAGTTCCTCCGTCAAGCTCCGCCTCCATAGGAGTATCCTTCAAATCCTCTCGACGGTGCGAACCTCGCGATTTCTTCATGGCTTTTGTCATCCTCCCTAGCTAATATCTATATTGTATATCCTCTATGGGCTTTCGTTGTCTAATTTTATTATAGGGTTTTGTCCTAGATTCACTCCCAATTTTGATTTTGTCATTTTTCATCTTAGCTTCTTCATCGTCTTCATCACACAGAACAACACCAATCGTCTTGGGTTGAAGGATTTCACGAACCCACTGTTCCTCTCTCTTAGATTTGAAAACCCACTATGTTTGTGGTTTGTATTTTTTGGACAACGAAATATCAATCTGTTAATGAAGCAGCTCGTTTCAAGTTTTAACAAATAAGACCATGTGAGGCAGAGAGCCACAGGACTGTTAGTAAATTAATCATTGATAGCATCAACTACTATATTTTTTCTAATATGCCTTCAATCTATGCTATTCTATACTTAATGGTCGGAGATTATGATTATCCCTGCTTTTGTATTGGTTGCTTCTTTAGTTCTTTAACAATTATGTATTGGATTGATTACCCCTGCTTTGTTCTATATGTTTATACATGTCTTGCTTTCTTTAATTATTGCCTGATTGAAATGAACATAGACAATTCTATTTGAATCGATTAAGTGGATCCAAAGTTGAGTGTATGGAAAACTTAAGAGTTAGCAGGTATGGATTTTCAAAACTTTGCCAAGCCTTATATGACAAAGGTGGATTACGAAGAACAAGGCATGTATCTATTGAAGAATCTGTGGTCATGTTAAATATCCCTGGGCATGACGTGAAGTACAAATCCATTCATTTAAACTTTCATCTCTCCAAAGAAACTATAAGTAGACAATTTAATAGTGTTGCCTGCATTAATGAGAACTAGTAAGAAATATGTGAGGTTTCATGATTGTGTTCTCCAAGGAGCTAATTTGAGAAGATGGAGATGGTTTGAGGTAATTAGAGTCATACTTTTTCATGATTTTATATTATTTTTACTGACTATATGTATTAGTAATATAAACTCATTGGTTGTGTATAAATTTAGAATTGTCTTAGAGCTTTAGATGGAACCCATGTCTCTGTAACTATGTGAGGTGCGGAACGACCTAGATACCGGAATAGAAAGGGAGATATTTCTTCTAACGTTTTGGGAGCTTGCAATCCAGATATGAGATTCATTTATGTTTCACCTGGATGGGAGGGATCAACATCATATTCTCGAGTTCTAAGAGATGCATTGTCTAGGCACAATCGCTTGGTTATTCCAAATGGTAAGGAGCTAAATACTAAATTGCACATTTAGTTTCCAATAAGATAAACATGACATTATAATTTTGTTTCTTTGTAGATAAATATTACCTTATCGATGCGGGATATACTAATGGACCCGGCTTTTTAGTGCCTTATCGAGAAACTAGATACCACCAGAAGGAATGGTCTGGAAATCATCCCCAAAATTATAAAAAAAAAACTTTTCAATCTTCGGCATTCAAAAGCTAGAAATTTAATTGCACGTGCATTTGGAGTGTTGAAAAAAAGGTGGAGCATATTAAGAACATCCTTTCTGACATTAAAACACAAGTAAGAATTATCAATGCTTGTTGTGTGTTACACAACTTCATTCGGATTGAGAAGCACAATGATCCATTGTTAGAAGTTGATCGAAGACTTACACCTTTTACATTGAGTTGATCGTGAGTTGTCAATGAGGCCAATAGAAATCAATGAAGAGGAGATTAGAACTGTTGAAGCCACTAATGAGTGGACTATATTTCGTGATCAATTGGCGATGGATATGTTTGCTAACTATCAAAGGCATCGAGCTCAACAAGCACCGCAAGAACAAGGATGCCCTACAAATGTTCCATAATTTCAAAATTTTGTTGTGACCATTTAGGATGTTATCACTATAATGTTATTAGAATGTTGACATTTAAGTCTATAAATTCAAGAAAGACCAAAATTGAATTGTGACTGTAATATTTCAGTTGTTGAATTTTTCAAATTTCTAGTGTTTTTCATGGTTTTTTTTTTAATGGAAGTTTTGGAATTAATTGGTGAAACACAAATTTTTCTTGTTTTACCATCTATTTGGTTAAAAAAAAATTGCAGTTAAGTACAATAGTTCTATAGCAAAATATAAAAAAAATTAATTTTGTCAAAAAATAAATATGTTTACAAAATCTCATAATTAAATTCCTTCACTCAAAAAATTATCCAAACAAGTCATTTAAATAATCCACCACTTATATCCCTTCATTTTAAGATCCCTTCACCTTAAAATCCCTTGGAACCTCCAAATCCCCTACCCAGACACTACCTTAGAGTTTTCAATATGCTCCTTTAGGCGGAAATGCAAAATCGACGGACAGTCTAGTTAACACTGGCAGTCTTCACATGGTAAACTCCAATGTTTTAGTCATCAATCTCTCTTTTGAAACGCCCCCGTTCTCTATGCTAACGTAATCTAGTTGAGGCTTAGTTTGGGAATGCTTCCTGGGCTGCTTTTGGTTTTGAGACCAAAAGCGCTTTTGAGTTTAATCTAGGGTGTTTGATAAAATCCTTAAAAGCTGCTTTTGGTCTATTTTAGCTTCTCCCAACCGAGTTTATCAGAAGCTACAAATCACAGCTTTTGAAAATGGCTTCTGCGGAAAGCTGAAAAAACACAGAGTTTCTAAAATTAAACCAGCATAATTATCTCTCATCTCCATATCTCGATCATCTCTCATCTTCATCTTCCTCAACCTTCTCCGACCACCGCCGCATGACCGGCCCCTCCGCACTGCTGCTCTCCCTCACTGTTAGCAACAGTGCATCTTCTAGGCAACTCAAATATCTCCTTGAAAATACTACCCAATCCTCCCAACACTATGATCCAAACCTCTTCTGGGCAACTCAAATATCTCATCGCTGATCTGACCCAAGCTTCCTATTCCATTGATGACTCCACTTTTGCATGCAATCTTTAGAACCACCAAATCCCAGAATGGGTATAAAAAAAAACCCAAAATCCTAATTGAAATCGTAGAAGTCTAGAACAATGCTCAAACGAATGCCCTTAAAGATACAATATTGATACAACATTGCAACATCTGAAAGATACCCACTAATCAGTGGAGCCCAAAGAACAAAAATTTGAGGGTGAAATCAAGAATGTGAAGAACTAGTTAATTCGGTGGAGAATCAATTTTCATAAAAAATGGGAAAGAATTCTGGGTGGGAAAAAGAATGAAT
The DNA here is from genome assembly GCA_002564525.1 of Rosa multiflora. Taxonomy (NCBI): domain Eukaryota; kingdom Viridiplantae; phylum Streptophyta; class Magnoliopsida; order Rosales; family Rosaceae; genus Rosa; species Rosa multiflora. Next base: position 188,815 of record BDJD01006696.1, read on the forward strand.
GGAAGCTGGATGGATGATTGAATGATTTAAAGGAAAAGACGGATATGAGAGAAAGAGAGAGATGAAGAGAAGAAATGGATATGAGAGTAAGTGGATGATTGTTGGTGCGAAAATGGTGAGGGAAGAAGCAGAAAGAAAGTGGATGATCTGATGATCATTAATCGTAAAGGAAAAGCCAAATATATTATTGGCTTAATTATTAAAATTAATTTTTGAGATTTTTCAATCAATTATGAGGATTTCGTGATCATTTTGGTAATTATACCCAGCCAAAACATTTTTACATTGCAACTTACCAAACACCTAAAAATTGCTTTTCGTTCTCACAGCACTTTTAAAAACAGTTTACCAAACACCTCAGCTGCTTCCTCTCACAGCAAGTTCGGAAGTGTTTCCTCTCACAGCACAGCAATCCTAAACTATGACTGAATCTAATAATGACAACTTTATCGACATTCTCATCTTATGATGCGCAGGAAGGTCTTGGGTAGTATGTGATAACACCGATAAAGAGCCTAGGCACACTTAGTTTGAGGTTAGGACCTCACTAGTTCAGTAGTTCATGCCTTACCACAGAAGTGACAGAACACACCATTATAACAATTAACAACAGTCAGGTTTGCCAGCCAAGAGGCCGACTTTGTTTTGCTCGGCCAGCACCTTCTGCATGCAATTTGTTATCCACCTGGGGCTGTTCACTCAAGTCTGAATTGCATTTAACCTAAAATCTTGATGTATGCAACCATGTCCTTATTTCTCTCAGAGTGTGTTTGGATGAGAGAAAAAATGATGAAATTTAATTGAAAGTGAGGATTTCATAATTTCTAAAAGCCAATTCCCTCGTTTGGCATTATCAGATTGGAAGTTTTAAATTTCTCTATGGAAAAAAAATGAAAGAATTCGTTATTTAAATTCCTCACTGTTGTAGAGAAACTGAATTTGAGAGGAATTTGCTGTGTATTCTCATTGATAATAGGGGCCTCTTTATATAGAGGATTACAATGCATAGAATCTCAATCATACAAGGAAAGTAATTCTACATTGATTAGGATTCTAGATCCTTCTAATTAAATCCTATTACCACTAGGTCAAGTAACCTAGAGTTTGGACTAAACACAAATTAGGTTTTCCTTGAACACTTTTTTCTTTTTCCATTTTCATTTTCCATGTAGACCAAGAAAGTTTTTCATTTGCTCAGTACCATAAGTCTCCCCTTTATAAGCGAGAGATAGTGAATTCAAGTCACAACAGACTAGTTGTGCCAGTGAGCTAAGACCTATTGGTAAATTATAATTCCAACATTGTAAAGGTCATGAGTTCGACTCTCATTAACATATGTAAGGGTATGGTGGGCTAAGTGTTTTTTTTTTCTTTGAAAAAAAAAAAAAGACCAGTTATTGTATATGAATTGTTTATTTCATAAAAAAAAAAATCATTTACATCAAGTTTCATAAAATATTGTGACAAGTTCAAACGGCTCGAACACACAGTTTTTTCTGCAATACAATAATTTTAAAAATTCACCAACGGTGTCTGGACACTTAAGGGACTTTCAGAATGATACCTGAACTTACAAAGTTATCAATGTGATACCTAGACTCATTTTTTCGTATCAATGTCGTACCTATGACCAATTTCCGTAACGGCTCTGTGACTGAAATTGGCCGTAGGTATCACATTGATACGAAAAAATGAGTCCAGGTATCACATTGATAACTTTGTAAGTTCAGGTATCATTCTGAAAGTCCCT
>BDJD01006696.1:193937-223401 GCA_002564525.1 Rosa multiflora
CTCTCTTCACACGTTGACCTCTATGGTTCCGTGCACGCCTCTCTTGGCGATTTCCTTCCTTTTTAGGGCGAATATATGGACCAGAACGTCCAGAATAGTCCCTATCCTTAGGGTTTCGCTCCTTGGGTCCTCCATTGGGGGCGCGACTATAGTTAGATTCCGGAATAGGCTTAGTTCCCACGGGTTTAGCATTATAGTTCTTCACAAGGATATTATCGTGCTTTTCAGCTACGTTTATGGCGCCAATGAGCTCATGAAACCTTGTGATACGTCTTGCATTTACATCAATCCGATAATTCTTTGAAATCATCAATGCAGAGACTGGGAAGGTAGAGAGAGTCTTCTCGATCAACATCGTATCAGTTATGGCTTGGCCACAATACTCCATCAGAGACTTGAGACGAAGAGCTTCCGAGTTATAATCAAGCACAGACTTGAAATTACAAAAGCGGAGGCTATGTCATCGCACTTCTAAATCAGGAAGTAGGGAGTCACGAACGTTGCCAAATCGCTGCTCAAGTTCTACCCATAGTTTTCTTGGGTCTTCCTCATTGAGGTATTCATTTTGGAGCGCGTCATTCATGTGCCTTGTCATGAGAATTATGGTCTTAGCTTGTTTTGCTTCGAAAGCAGTAGCTTGCTCTATTGAGAGCACGTTCTGACTAGGCTCTTGGATGGTTTCCAGAATTCCATCAGCCTTAAGATGTTGGCGCACATCTCGGACCCACCTATGGTATCCTGCGCCAGTTGTCTCGAGTGGGACAAAGCTCAACTTGTTCAGGTAACTCATCCTGAAAAACAACACAAGATTAGGGTTAGTTTCGGAGCGAAAAAGGCTACCACGAAAAACTATTAAATTTCTGAGCGTAGTCGCTTCCAAGAAATTAGGAATTTTCTGAGCGTAGTCGCTTCCAAGAAAATCCGATTCCAAGAGGGGTTTTGGATTAGATCGAAATAACGATGTATGTGGTCGATCGTTTTCTTCTCAACAAACTCTAAGTTTGGAGGACTCTACAAGCTCCAAGCTTGGAGTGAGCGCGAACCCCCACAGTTCGGCTTTTGGTCTCCCCTATGTAGAGAAAAGGGGGGTAGAAGAAGGGATTTTGGAAGTCCCCGAGAAAAGTAGAAGAAATTGAAAAACTTCACAAAAACGGGAACTTTTTGAAAAAATTACCTTAAAAGATGGTCGAAAAAAATCGTCGCCGGAAAGTACTGTAGCTGCAGGGGGAGTTACTGTAGCTGACCGGAAAAGTCGCCGGCGGTGGTTGACCGGAGGGTTGACCGGCGTTGACTCAGGTTGACCGATCTGCTGACGTGGCACAGGTGGCTGATGTGGCTTGCTGACTGGATGCCTGCGTGGTGCTGACGTGGCAGAATTGTTATGGCTTGGCTGCTCGGCGGCTCGGCTTGGCGGCTATGCGGCTTGGGTTTGCACGTGGGCTTCGCTGGGCTGCAGGCGGGCTTGGGCTGCAGGCGTTCTTCCTTTTTTTTTTTTTTTTTTTTTTTCTGCCGGTTCAGGTCTTGTGGGCTCAGATGGCCGGTTCAGTCGAATTTAGGCCGGTTCCGGTGATGAATTTTCGTCTCCGGTGATCTGGGGTCCGGCTACAGTTTTTGGTGAAGTTTCGTAGCAGTTGGCTGGGAGGAAAATATCGAACCGGGCAGAGGGACTTTCGATACTTCCGGCGGCCGGTTCGGTGGTTTTCCGGCCGGTTCTGGGGGTGGGGCGGCCGGTTCTGGACTCCTGGAGTTGAGATCTTCAAGGTGGTCGGCGGTGGTTTCTGGGATTTGAAGGCTACGAATTTAGGGCTTCAGGGTTAGGGCTTCGTGCTGATAACGTGTTGTGGAGAAACTGAATTTGAGAGGAATTTGCTGTGTATTCTCATTGATAGGGCCCTCTTTATATAGAGGATTACAATGCATAGAATCTCAATCATACAAGGAAAGTAATTCTACATTGATTAGGATTCTAGATCCTTCTAATTAAATCCTATTACCACTAGGTTAAGTAACCTAGAGTTTGGGCTAAACACAAATTAGGTTTTCCTTCAACACTCACTTCAATTTCCACCAAAATAAGTGTCATTTATGAATTCCTTTGCAGTATTCAATTTTTATTTCCAAAACAAGACTTTTTTTCTATTTTATCTTTTTATTTGTTTTAAACTTTCTTAATTTATTACACATTTCAAATCCTAAATAGATACAACCAAACAATAGAATTTACAATTAATGGAATTTTAGATTGATGGAATTAAAGATTACATCATTTATAAATGGGGTTTTGTCCATTTACCCCATTTCTAGGGATTTTTTTCTCCCTTACCCCATTAAGTTTTTTTAATTCTCTCTTACCCAATACACTCTAAGGGAGTCTTCCCTAATGCCCCATTAAGATTTTTTTTTTGTTTTTAATTTTTTTTTAATACCATTTTACCCCTCACCCCTTTGTTACTTAGAGAGAGAGAGAGAGAAAATGGAAGAGAGAGAAACTATAGGAGACTTCGCCGGAGCCCGTCACCGGCCGCCTGAATCCGGCCAACTTTCGCCGGAATCCGGTCACCGGTCGCCGGATTCCAGTCACTGGTTGCCGCCCACCGGAAATTGCTGAAAATCTCACCGGAAAGTTTTTTTGCCCCCAATAGACGTCTATTGCCCCAATAGTCTATTGCCCTCTAATAGACGTCTATTGGCCCCCAATAGATGACTATCAGCCATGTATTGCCCCCAAAAAAAATCATAGATTGCATCAATTTAAACGTCTATTGCCTCCCAATAGACATGTATTGCCCTCCAATAGACTTTTATCAGACATCTATTGGGGTCAATACACGTCTATTGAAAGTACAGGATGCTATGGAATAGTTCGAAATAGTTCACTACACATAACAGAAAGCATCTCTACATGTCAAAGTTACCTTGTTTTCTTAGGAGCATCTTCACTAATTCATGCCCAATCTGATACTATACCCTTTTCCTTTCCAAGTCTACATTGAGAATCAATATAAATCAGCCAAGTCGCAGAAAAGCTACTGAAGTAACACACAGCAAGCCCCTCCTTTTAAGTTGTTATACATTGAGACACAAGCAGTCAACACAAAAACCAAAAGAAAGGCAAACCATGAATAGAACATAAACCATAAATGTCCAGAGGAAGAAGATAACACCCAAAACAAAACCATTACAATGGCAAATGCATCATTTCAAAAATCAAAGACAAAATTCTGATCGGTGGCTATTTCTATTTCATACCCAATTAACCTTCACTCATTTCGACTCTTCATCTTTGATAAGAAATCAAAGCGCCGAGTCAACTCAGACCTAGTTCACCGAAGAGAACGCCTGCGAGCTCTTAGGCGTTTCAGAGACGAGCTCATTCGCCGAAATCAAAGCGTCGTTCCACAAATTGGCGAAACAGACTCACCCGAACCTCGTTCAGTCCGATAACGATTCCGATGCTTCTCGTCGATTCGTTCAAATCCTTGCCGACGCTTCTGCCCGGCTGGATAAAAAACACCGTCCTTCTGTATGGGCGCAAAACTCCGATCTGATCTCGGCAAGAACTCGCCGTTGAAGTAAATCGATGCCGCGCCGGAGGTGGTGATTGGGGAGAGAGAGAGACGCACAGAGGAGAGAGAGATCGGTCTGCAAAGAGATAGAGGAGAGAGAGTCTGAAGCTGTAATTTTTTAATTAATTGAAGGTTAAAATTGTCATTTCGATTTATATTGGGTAAGTGAGAATAAAAATCTCTTGCTGGGGTAAGTGAGATAACTTTGGCTCATTTTGGGGCTTTTGGTCAATGACCCTTTATAAATTCCTATGGATTTTATAATTTTCTCATCCAAACACACCGTCGGTGAAAATATATGCCTCCAAGAATAAAACATATGGATCAAGTCACCGAGGATATTCAACTAATTTAAAGTGCCCAGAAAACTGTAAGTATTTAATTGGGCCAACACAAGAACATACAGTCTTGTTCTAAGTACTAATTACCAAGTGTAGACAACAAAGAAAGGCTCAGAATCAATAAAGCATAAAAGTTGTAGTGACTAACAACACGAAGTCATCTATTTAATGTTCTACATGGATGTGTACGAAAAAGAGGAAACAACTGTAACATTTGATTTTCAGGGAAAGAAGAGGACCAAATATCATAACTGTGTACATATAGCAAACATATTACTCATCATCTTTGTACGGGTACTCCTCCGGAACTTGCTTCAGGAGTTTAACTTGCAACTCGAATGCATCATCACCTCTAAGCATATCCCGGATCCAGGTGATTTCAGTTTTCATTGATACCTGATAATGGAATACAAGTAGCAGAACAACACTATTAAGGCAAAAAAGAGCAAGAGATAAAGTACAGTCTATGACCTCAAAGTAACATTTAGCCTTTCCACCAGCCTCTTAACTTTTTCAGTTTTCTACAAACCTCATCATAAAGTAACCTCCATCCTTAAGAACCATGTAGGTGTTCCCTCAAGCTACAGTATTATTTAAGGTCTTCTTACATGCTACAATAGTTGATAAGAGAATAGAAAGTAGATAATATTCCCTCCGCAAAAAAGGAAAAGCTTCCAATCCTTCCAAATATGTTTCTAGTTTTTTTTAGTCTGGGTACCAATTTGATGAAAGTTGAAAGTTGAAAGTTCAAAACAACTATTGAGCTACTTCAAGTACAAGGATTTGTTTCCTATGATATAGACTAACCACTGATTAAAAAGCTCAAGGCAGAAATTAATTTAAAGTGGACATTTGGAAAATCAGTGCAGCAGAAGAGGTTACAAGTACAACTCACCATTTCTAAGGCACCTCGAACGACTCCACTTAAGATGTTACAGTAGTACAGTCCTTGACAAGTATCTGGAAGCTCAACAAAATCAACCAGAGGATTGTCCTCCAGAACAATACTGCAGCATGTTCCATCAGCATCCCAATTTGTAACAGATGCTGTGACCCCCAAGAACATTTTGAAGCCAATCTGAACCGAAGGATCAAGAGAATTATTAAGTAAAGAGGCCTAGCTCAAAATTTTGCAGGGAATAAGTAACAGAATATGCAATAAATAAAAAATATGAAGTTATTTTCTTCTGAACCGAACTGCTTAGCGACCACTACAGAAAATGTTTTAGATCTAGCGCAGCATGAAAGCCATACAGCAAAGACCACATATTGACAAACAAACCAGATCCAAAATATAGTGAAATTACAACCAGATACTGCAACCATCATGGCAACATGGAAAGGCCCCAATTTCATGTTGATTTCCCCATCAGAACAGAGTATCAAACCCAAACTCCTTCATCAGCACACAGCATCCGTCGGTCAGGTACTAGCACTTTGTGACATCGTCAACTCTCAGAATTTTTTTTTCTTTTTCATTTAACCACATCTTTCTATTAGATATGTCTAAGAAAGACCATTCTTGCAAGTATGGAAGGGAAGTTGAAGAGGGAAAGATACGGTGCAAACTTTGTAATCAAGCATTGGTATTTCTCAACTTCAACATCACCTAGTTTACAGTCACTATGGTGTGCAAGTTTGTAAGATGTAATTAATGATATAAATAAGTAAGCCACAAATCTTTGACCAACAGAAAAGTGCAAGATGAAATGAATGGAGTTGGTTTGGATCATATGAATGCTCTTTCAGCAGTGCTCATTACTGAAACATGTTTTCTGCAACATCTATGCTAGACTTAAAAGTTAGAGGTTAGAAATGAACCCTCCTGCCTCCCCACACCAAGAACGTATGGTAACAAAGGAGGGTGAGGTAAGAACTGCATGATATACCAACCTCAATGCTTCAACAAGCTCTTTTCTTATTCCCATTAATACACTTTAAGATTTGACTCCTTAACAATATAACTTTGATTTCTATAAACCCAATAATGCGCTTTCTTTCATGATTGGTGGACTACATTGCAGCACCCTGTGTCTTGACATGGAAACTAAACTAGCTACAATTGGAACCTCAAAGCATAATTATTCTATCACTGCATGTATACTCGCTCTACCCTAACCATTAATTACAAATTATCTTGGCCGACAATGCTCCTCTGCCACCCTCCATCAGAGGAATGACATAAAGAGTATATTAGATATTGATTAATGTTTGAGGAAAGATGATGATATCTATTGGTTGAGATAACTGTTGTTAGTAAATTAGCAATGGGAGCTTCAATAACTACAAGGTACAGTTGATAGACTGGAATGGGATTGTTGTAACAAAGACTGAGCATAAATAAAAAAAAGTACGCCTGGTTTTAAACACTTGAGCAACAAGATATTTGTTTATGAAATGAACAAGATAGATATTAACAACAAACCTTTGCAATTACTTCAGCTGTCTCTTTGAAGTCAACGCATCTAGAAACATTAGATTTTGCTAGAAACTCATCGATTAGACGAATCCCAATATTATAGCCCCTGAAACACAATGATCACTTTATCAGCCAAACCGAACAACAGGCAAACTATTCGGCCATCAAAGATTGTACACACAAACAAAAAACTGCCATCACTATAATGCATTTTCGGTTCAAATCAAGCAAATGCAAAACTAAACAGCCAACAATTTCCTCTCAAATTTGAATACAGAGAACAAGGAACCAAAAGGAAATTACATTTGATCAAGCTGCTTGTTGACCTCTTCAACCTCCTCAAGATCAGTGAGCAGCTGGCGCACAATGGCACCATAGGTCAAAGTAAACAGCTCCGCATTCTGCAACCAATTCAATTTTCAATATCAAAAACCCTAATTCAGTCATGAAAAGCAATGTTTGGAGTAGGGGTTTGGCTTACCACGCGTTCGACGTTAGCGAAGATTGCATCACCGGATCGGGGACCAACGGGAGGCATGGCGATCTGAGCTCGAGAGTGACAACTTCAAAGGTTTTTCTGCGTAAATAAACAAATTTGACTCCTCAATTTTCAGTCTTTGAGAGCTTCGAAAGCGAACCCTAACCCCTAAATTATGCAAGATTTGACAGAATTGGATGTGAAGTAAATCATGGCAGTTATGATACAGATCATGCACTATTTACAGTTTTGAAATCAAGAATTACTGATCTAAATGAGAGAAGAGGGATGAGCTCACCGGAGATCCAGTCGGAGAAAGAAATCGGAAATGGAAAAGATTGGGAGAGAAGAAATTTAGAGCCAAGCTTTGTTTGGCGTTCCACTGGAGAAGTTAAAGAATTGGGATTCCCTATTGGTTTTTCCCTCTCCTTGTTTTTACTTGTTCCAATCATGTCCATCTATTACAAATTCTCAAGTCTTTTCCTTTTTTGTTCTTTTTTTTTTTGCTAGTTAGATAAAGGGTGGTTCTAGTCGGACCTCCAAATTTGCTATTTAGACCTCTCATACTTATTACACCTCTAATTTGCTTTTTAGAATACTTGAAAAGCTAAGTAGATCTCTTTATCTTTACCAAAACACCCTTGAACATGAGATACAACAATTTGTTAGTCTACTTTTTATATGTATCTTCAACCACGAGAAGAAAAATAAATCTAAATCATATGATATTGCTCTCTTATGAATATGTCTCTCCTCCACCAAAATTAATCAGAGAGTTCGTTCTCGATCCTGATATGTTGCTAGAATCCCTTTAAATTTGTTAAAAGAAAGATTTCAAGGGTTTTTGGTTGGAGATCTCTTTATCTTTACCAAAACACCCTTGAACATGAGATACAACAATTTGTTAGTCTACTTTTTATTTGTATCTTTAACCACGATAAGAAGAATTAATCAAAATCATATGATATTGCTCTCTTATGAATAGGATTCTCCTCCACCAAAAGTAATCAGAGAGTTTGTTCTCGATCCTGATATGTTGCTAGAATCCCTTTAAATTTGTTAAAAGAAGGATTTCTAGGGTTTTTGGTTGGAAGATCGAGTAATAACTATATCATAATATTGTATGAATTTAATTTAAGAAAATTTCATATCAGATTATTTCGAATTTACTTTTGTATTAAATGATAATTTTTATTTTTACTTAATTATTTTGAATGTTATACTTAGGGAGGTAAGAGCATCTTTAGCAATACTAGCCAATTTTGAGTCAAATTTTAGCCAAAGTAGTTAAAAAAATCATTTTAGCTAACCACTTTAGAAATACGTCTGTATCAATGCTCTCTATTTTAGCTAGTTTTGAGTTTATATAATTTTTTAAATGAAGATTAAATAGTTTAAATGTATTTATAAATTACATAAAATAACTTAAAAGGAATGTTTTAAATTATAGAGAGTCTCATCTCGCTCTCTATATTTAGGAGCGAGATAGCTAAAAGATATAATGGAGAGCCACTTAGGAGTCTGGTGCAGCTGCTAAAATAGATAAAAAGCTAAGGTGGCGTTCGGTAACGTTTTCAAGTCATCTTTTTCATTTTATAAAATGAAAATGGCTTGAAAATGCGTTCGTTGGTGTGTTTTCAAAAATGCGGAAAATGATTTTTGAAAATATTTTTTTATTTTGCTCGTAAAACAGGAAAACGACAAATAGACGTTTTCACCTTTTCATTCTCATATTTTAGAAAACACGGAGATATATTTTCCAAAACAAAGAAAAAAAAGAAGAGCACTATCGCTTTGTAAGTTTGTAGTGCTGGAGAAATTGGTCGTCCACACCTCAAGTGCAACAATTATACAAACCTGGTGAGCTAGAAGACACGTCTTTGTTACTAGCAAAGCATTTAGACAAGTAAATTTTAAGCTAGCAAAAACCTGTATTCTTTTTACTCTTTCTATATTCTTTCATTTTTCGTGTCATAAGGAGGTTGAGCATCTAAGACATTTTTGTTTTTGATTCATCTAAGACATTTAGAAGATGGTCCATCCACACATACCCGATCAAATATCGATGATCAAGCTCAAGATCACCTGCATACATGCACGGACACAATCGTCTCTTCCTTAACCTCTAAGAGCTAGTTTAGATTAGCGGTGTCCGGTTCAACGATCTTAAGTTGAGATAAGGAAAATAGTTGGCCTTTATTTCAGCTACCATTCTGCTTGGTGTACTAGGCAAAATGTCTAAACCTTAAGGAAACCAATTGACGAGGACTGCATATATATATATACATATATGCTGTGTCAAAATATCAAAAATTATAAATCCACACACTAGAATAGTTTGTAGCCATAGAATCACATTTACATCTAGAATGACCAGTTGAAGAATCACACTTTCTAGACCCTATTTTTCTCACTTATAATCGCTTCCCCTTCCATCAGATCCAAATTAACGGGGACAAATGGACGAGGCATTCCCTGACAAGAGGTCACTGCCATACAAATCAGGAACTCCGTCCTCTTTCCTCATTGAAGCTGCAACAGGTGCACATAGATTCAATCCAAACTCCATTCAAACAAGCACACAGAAGTAAGTCGAGCACAGAAATAGATCATATGCTATAAACACATCTTTATTAATAAGCAAAAGGGAACTAGGTTGGAGCCATCCATAGGTATTTAAAGAGTACGAAATTAGAAAAGGTACAGAACCAAACAACTTGACATCAGCCAAGGATGGCAACATAAGCATCGTTCAGAATTCAGAAACCACCGCGGAGGCGGAGGACAAGGTGAAGGGTGGACTCCTTCTGGATGTTATAGTCAGCAAGGGTCCTCCCATCCTCAAGCTGCTTTCCAGCAAATATGAGCCTCTGCTGGTCCGGAGGAATGCCCTCCTTGTCCTGAATCTTGGTTTTTACATTGTCAATCGTATCTGAACTCTCTACCTCCAAAGTAATGGACTTCCCAGTCAGAGTTTTAACAAAGATCTGCATACCACCACGCAGACGAAGCACCAAGTGCAGAGTGGACTCCTTCTGAATATTATAGTCGGCAAGTGTCCTTCCATCCTCAAGCTGCTTACCTGCAAAAATCAATCTCTGCTGGTCTGGGGGAATACCCTCTTTGTCCTGAATTTTAGCTTTCACATTATCAATCGTGTCAGAGCTTTCCACTTCCAGAGTGATGGTTTTGCCGGTGAGGGTCTTGACAAAGATTTGCATGCCACCACGAAGACGGAGCACTAAATGAAGGGTCGACTCCTTTTGAATATTGTAATCAGCCAGGGTGCGGCCATCCTCAAGTTGCTTTCCAGCAAAGATAAGTCTCTGCTGGTCTGGTGGGATACCCTCTTTGTCTTGGATCTTTGCCTTCACATTGTCAATGGTGTCGGAACTCTCAACCTCCAAGGTTATGGTTTTCCCAGTGAGAGTCTTAACAAAGATTTGCATGCCACCGCGGAGTCTGAGCACCAGGTGAAGAGTGGATTCCTTTTGAATATTGTAGTCAGCGAGGGTGCGTCCATCCTCGAGCTGCTTGGTTGAAGAATCACACTTTCTAGACCCTATTTTTCTCACTTATAATCGCTTCCCCTTCCATCAGATCCAAATTAACGGGGACAAATGGACGAGGCATTCCCTGACAAGAGGTCACTGCCATACAAATCAGGAACTCCGTCCTCTTTCCTCATTGAAGCTGCAACAGGTGCACATAGATTCAATCCAAACTCCATTCAAACAAGCACACAGAAGTAAGTCGAGCACAGAAATAGATCATATGCTATAAACACATCTTTATTAATAAGCAAAAGGGAACTAGGTTGGAGCCATCCATAGGTATTTAAAGAGTACGAAATTAGAAAAGGTACAGAACCAAACAACTTGACATCAGCCAAGGATGGCAACATAAGCATCGTTCAGAATTCAGAAACCACCGCGGAGGCGGAGGACAAGGTGAAGGGTGGACTCCTTCTGGATGTTATAGTCAGCAAGGGTCCTCCCATCCTCAAGCTGCTTTCCAGCAAATATGAGCCTCTGCTGGTCCGGAGGAATGCCCTCCTTGTCCTGAATCTTGGTTTTTACATTGTCAATCGTATCTGAACTCTCTACCTCCAAAGTAATGGACTTCCCAGTCAGAGTTTTAACAAAGATCTGCATACCACCACGCAGACGAAGCACCAAGTGCAGAGTGGACTCTTTCTGAATATTATAGTCGGCAAGTGTCCTTCCATCCTCAAGCTGCTTACCTGCAAAAATCAATCTCTGCTGGTCTGGGGGAATACCCTCTTTGTCCTGAATTTTAGCTTTCACATTATCGATCGTGTCAGAGCTTTCCACTTCCAGAGTGATGGTTTTGCCGGTGAGGGTCTTGACAAAGATTTGCATGCCACCACGAAGACGCAACACCAAGTGAAGAGTTGATTCTTTCTGGATGTTGTAATCCGCGAGAGTGCGACCATCCTCTAACTGTTTCCCTGCAAAGATAAGCCTCTGCTGGTCTGGAGGAATGCCCTCCTTATCCTGAATCTTTGCCTTGACATTATCTATTGTATCTGAACTTTCAACCTCCAAGGTGATGGTCTTTCCGGTGAGGGTTTTGACAAAGATTTGCATGCCACCACGAAGACGGAGCACTAAATGAAGGGTCGACTCCTTTTGAATATTGTAATCAGCCAGGGTGCGGCCATCCTCAAGTTGCTTTCCAGCAAAGATAAGTCTCTGCTGGTCTGGTGGGATACCCTCTTTGTCTTGGATCTTTGCCTTCACATTGTCAATGGTGTCGGAACTCTCAACCTCCAAGGTTATGGTTTTCCCAGTGAGAGTCTTAACAAAGATTTGCATGCCACCGCGGAGTCTGAGCACCAGGTGAAGAGTGGATTCCTTTTGAATATTGTAGTCAGCGAGGGTGCGTCCATCCTCGAGCTGCTTGCCAGCAAAAATCAGCCTTTGCTGGTCCGGGGGGATGCCTTCCTTGTCTTGGATTTTGGCTTTGACATTATCTATGGTGTCAGAGCTTTCAACCTCAAGGGTTATGGTCTTGCCAGTGAGAGTTTTGACGAAGATCTGCATCTGTTCTCACAGATAGTGAAGAATAAATCAAATGGCATTCCAACTAACAAATTGGAGCTCAACAGAAATAATTCATTAAATCAAGTTTCAAGCAGGGCTAACCATTCTAAAGAGATTTGACTACTAACCAAACAATCAAAAGAACACGCCCCAAACACCAAACCCAAATCAAACTTGTATCAGACAAATTTCAGAAACGAAAACACAAAGAAAAACCTAGTGTCAATCAACTCAAAACAAAAAGCCAAATTGACTGTGTTGATTCTTGAAATTCACGCAAAGCAAGGATCTTAAAAAACAATTGGTTAAATCAGACAAAGATTACAGTATTTAATCAAGTTACTTATTTCCTAACATCAATAATAATAACCACAAGGACCAAATTCTAAACCACAATAATTTAATTCAAAATTAAACAAACGAAAAAGACATAATGTCATCCCGGAATTGCAGACTACATAACACATCCCCAAATCAAATTTGTTCCCTTGGTGCTAATGAACTGGAAACAAAATCCAAATCGGCCGTAAAAGACAAAGCAATTTTGTTAATACAGATCAACAGAATTGAGTACAGACCCTAAAAAAATTAATGATGTCATACACAATAGACCAATCAAACAAAAACAACTGCAAACCACCTAATACGGACCTAAATCAAATTTCAGTGCAAAAATTCCAGATCAAAATACACACAGTCTCGATGCCCAAACAGAATCGAAAAATCAAAATCGGCCGTGGTAATTCCATTAAATAATACAATCGTCTAACCAAGGGATTAAATCAAAAAAGGATTCAATAAGATCGATAATCAAGCTCATACATATCGTAAACTATTAACAACGATAATCTAAAAACTGAATCGAAGAGACGAACCTTGGTTGTCGGAGAGACAAGTAAACGAATTGCTTTCTATCTGAATTCTGAACGATGAGAGGCGTCGAATGGGAGGGCCTTTTTATATATAGGGCCAATTGTCCACTTAACCACGGAACGTTACAGTACCGAAGCCAATGGGCGTTCGCCACGTGTTAAAACAAATTGCCCTTCCTGCCTTACACACCAAGATAGAAAAGCAAAAGGATATCGTGTATCTTGGGGTAATGGAGATTCTTGGTTAGAAAATGGATCGAGCGTCTGCAACACAGAGTCTTTACTGATCATTTCCATGAAATATCACGCTATTGGGTTTTTTGGGACTCCTTGGGGGCGGCTTAACTCATATGCATCATTGCTGAGTTTGGGTTTGTACTGGAGTTTCTTCGGAGTTATGCATCTTTTGTTGTCATATAAAATTCTTGTACTCGTCTTTTGAAAAAAATTTATGAACCTGTTAGCTATGCAATTTAGGGTCCACTAACCACTATCAATTAGTTCAGTTGGTATGAGCGTGTTTGTAGTTGAGTCTCAATTCAAGTTTGATCCTTATTGTCAGCAGTCCTGCGTTGGGTTGCGCGATCTGTAAATCTCATGCGGAAATCTATATTTGGGGGCTGTAAAGACAAGTGTGTGTCACACGTCAGTCATTTGAGGTCGAGGTTGTAAGTCTGCCTTGGCGGGTAAGTGTAGGATAGTCTTCCTCTCTTTAAACTTTTTGTAACAAAAAAAAAAAAAATCTAGGGTCCACTAATGATGGAAGATCGTCCATCGACTGTGACCATGGTAGTTCAACATTGCACGATTAATGATATAGTCGAGAACGAAGGGTGGTGTCATTTGATATGGGTGTGAGCTACTTTAATTTGGTCAACTCACTTTGGGTGGACTAACTCAAAATCCATTATATGGATTAAGAGTCATGCTCACCTAAAAGACAATTTTTTAGAGACTGTAAGGACAAGTAAATTTGACAGTTGAGAATGAGGGGTTATAATTCTAGTCTTTAAATTAAGTGGAGTGAAATCCACACATGGAATTTTACAATGCACTTCATATTTCTTTTTTTAGTAACTTAAATTTTGTCTTTACTAATTTAATTTTTTTTTCCTTTATGATAATTTTAACTAAATAAAGAATCGGGGAGTAGCGGTAAAACCTAATATTCTCTTTGGCTCTCGTAAGAGACTAAGAGAGGTTTTCCGATGGCGGCTTGTCTCAGCGGGCGGTGGCGCTGCACTTGTGACCGAGAAGGAGGCTGCTTCATCTTTTTCGTGTCTATACAGCGAAGATGAAGACGGGCTTACTCGATGGGGTCTTTTAGTTCCATGTTGTTTTCTTAGACGGGCTTACTTCTGCAAATAACACTTACTATGTGACTGCCATGCACGCTTAACCAAAACTAACCAACTAGACCTTAGCCTAATTGAAGATATATGACGCAATCAAATAGACTAGTACATCCACCTAAAACTATATAAACTAGTACATCCACCTAAAACTATAATTGGTGTACATTGATACCAGCCATCAGATTGAGCCTGCCATACATGAATCCATTAAGACGCTAAGGTATGACCAAGCCGAAACCCTCCACACCCACCCAAAAAGCGAGGCCTTATTGTAAAAAACAAACTAAAGCAAGAAAGCAACTAAAGTTTTTTATTTTATTTTTTAAATGTAAGTTAATTGAGAATTCGTTAATCATGGTTTCAGTGTTTAACCATGGATTAAATTTATGAATGTTCCTTTAGATGTGACGTCATGAACCTAAATATTTAGGAAGACATTGTGTAAGTAATCTCGAAAATGTTATTCGACGTCTTTGAAAATTTTGAATCTATGACTGAATTACATAATGCCTCATAAGACATGAATTTTTTCAATTTCCATGTACTTGGGTGAAGTGTCGTTGAGTTGTGACATATTGGTCGGTTATTTGATATATAACTGACGTTGTATAGGTCACATGTTCAAATGTCACTAACCAAATTTTTAGAAGAATGAAATTTTCACACTCTCTAATTTGTAATATACACTCCTTATTTTATTTTTTGATTAAAATTCTTATAAAAAGACAAAATTTATGTTACTAAAAAGTGAAATATAGAGCGCAAACTCTGTAAAGTACATAGCGGCCTAACCGCCCTAACGCGTTGATAAGAGCAACCCCATGCTAATAAGTCCAACACAAAGCATCTCAACTCTTTTCTTGAATCCACATATTAACTCAAAATATCGAAGATCAAAAGACATCTCTAGTTGCCTCCATGTTGTTCCATCACACTATCCACGTAAAAAGGAATTTGGTTTGGTCAAAATACACCATAACATCAGAATCAAATAGAGAATGGTCATCCTCATCCAGTCGTCCCCATCCCATGGTGTTGGAGGTCAATTTCAGATTTAGTCTATGTGTCAAGTTCATGTTCGCTCTCCGTTTTTAGGCCCATAAATTGCGTGTTGGGCCCAATTTCTTTAGACATCTGTCCTATAGCAAAACATAACCAACAGCGTCCACTCGAGCGCGTGAAGTGCGGAACCGAACCTGACCTAATCCGAAGTCCCCCTACACCCCCTATTTTTATATTTTATATTTTATATTTTATATTTTTTATACATAATATCCTTCTCTAGCAAAATTTCCATTCACTTTCTCTCTTCCCAAGTACCAAGCTCCCTTCTGCTAAGAGAGAGAGAGAGAGAGAGAGAGTCCGTAGAGCTCAGAATCTGATTTTGGGGGTTTAGACGCTTCACTCCGACTCGCCGATTGCAAAACCCTAATTATCCGATCAGGTGCTCTAAGCCGGTCTTTGATTTCTTCAATTTCCTCTTTTCTAGGGTTTTTATGGTTAGATTTCTGCTATGAATTAGGGCTTTGGTATCTTGATTCGTCGTTTCGTTATTTGATTTCAAATTGTTGTGAAACGCAGTGAGCGAAGTTTTCTTATGAGGATGATGATGCACTTGAAATTTTATAAAATCAATCTGACAAAATTGAACTTTTTTCTTTTGTTTTTTTTTTTCTCTAATAAATTAATTAAAGAATTTTGCTTGATTTAATATGAAACTGAAAATTAGTGCCCTTTCTTGTTTTGTCCTTGGATGATCTATCTGTTTTTTATTTCAACTACTGAAATATATAATTTGCGGTTTTGTTAATTGAGGCTGTAAATTTAGGGGCCAAAAATCAGAGTGATTTACTATGTTAATGATTGGGCAAGAGTTCTTAGATCATAAGATATCATCTTGAGTTTTCATATGATGATTTACAGAATATATTTTTTTTTTGATTTGTTCCAGGTCTGAGCATTCTGGTTAGCAAGCCCGAATCAACCAATTTTCATGTCTGAGCTCGACGTCCAGATTCCTACTGCCTTCGGTATGTTTTTCACGTTCCTCTTAAATCATTTGTGTGATTATGCTCTTGCAGTATGGTTGTGAATATGTTTATGAATTTATTATGGGATATTGTTTCATAGCTTTGGTCCTAGTTTGGTCTGAAAATTGGATGCACAGATGTTTGATGGATCGCTTTTAGGTGACATTATTCAAGTATGCTGAAAGTTGGTGGATCTGAACTTTGATCAATTGGTTTTTGATGACTATCAATGGACGCAATTGAATCTAAGCCATATACCTACTCTTTTTTGAAAATCTTGATGATTTGGTTTGGTTATTATTTTCTTGAATGGCTTCATTTGTTGGAGCATGCATGAAATCAAATGAATCCAACGCTGAACCAATCCATATGATTTATGGAAAATTTACTGGTTGAACACGGTGTGTTTCAAAATTTAAGCATTTAGGTTCTTTCTCACCTGCATATGTTGCTGCTCAGCCACCCTGTTCTTAGTTTACTAGTTTGACATTCTAATTATCATGCCTTTAGGCTTGGAGAGAATACAGTGCTCCTCCACCAAGTTATAAAATTTGGTAGTACATAATTCCCGTAGAAATCAGTGGCTTTCGTGTCAAGCATCATTTTGAGCCCAAGCTCTGCATTTTTCAATCTTAAATTGGACATGGGGGTGAAATTAGTCTCCATCTGACCAACTAAGTCAAACCTACCCAACACCGGGACCCGGGTTTGGTTGGTTCACTTGCAACCTCCGTATTCAGTTGGTACCGCCATATTGGGTAGTCTCAAACAGGCAAACCCAGTTAAACCTCTTTAGACGTGTACTTTCAATTTCTCTTATATTGTTATAGATTCTTGAGCTGGTTTTGATTAATCTGTTCTCTAAACTGTACCAATTGGCTTTTCTTAAACTTTTGAGTTCTTTTGAACACAAATTCGTGGCATCTATTTATTTTCACTCTTATTTTTCTTCATTATCGCTTGAGCTTCTCATCAGTGGCCAGATGCTTTTAGAAAATTTGCAAATGCTATTGGAGAAACTACTGCTAGAGGATCTGGTTATGCTATAATAGTGCTGGAGTTAGCTTCTGTCTTGACATCCTTGCATCAGATTTTTTTTTTCTTCACTATCTGAATCCTAGTGAACTGATTGATAAATGCATACCCTTATGAGATGCCAGCAGCTAATTAGTCAAAAATTCTTGATAACGTGTTGCAATTTTAGACCTATGCTTTCTTGCCTCTCCCATCCTTTTTCCCACCTCTTACAAATCTAATTGGACATCTATCTTCCATTCAGATCCCTTTGCTGAGGCAAATGCTGAGGACTCAGGTGCTGGAACAAAAGAGTATGTGCACATCCGTGTACAGCAACGGAACGGCAGAAAAAGCCTGACAACTGTGCAGGGACTGAAGAAGGATTTTAGCTACAACAAGATACTCAAGGACCTCAAGAAGGAGTTTTGCTGCAATGGTACTGTCGTCCAGGACCCCGAACTAGGGCAGGTGTGTGTTCAATGCTAAAAGTTCATAGTTTGATTTCTATTAGTAATTCTCTAGTATTCATGTATATTTTGTTTTCTGTCTATAGGTCATTCAACTTCAAGGTGATCAGCGAAAGAATGTATCTTCCTTCCTAGTCCAGGTATGGATGCACTTTCTTTGATTGTTTCAACGTTTTGAACATCATAATTCTAATAGATGGTCGTAATCTAGATCCTTATTCTTATATTTTTCTACAGGCTGGCATCGTGAAGAAAGACAACATCAAAATTCATGGTTTCTGAGGTCTGCTCCAGCTAAGTATCTGAATATTATGTCTGCTTGTACCTGGGTGCAGGACATGTTATGTGATTAGTTATCTGAATAGTATATCATCTATAAGTCCGCTATGTGTATTGGGTTTGTGGTGTGTATTTGATGTTTTAAGCAACTTTGTAATGTGGGATGACTATCGGACGTATGGAAACAACTCGTGTTTGTTTCAAGTTCATCGGCAATTTCAATTACAATAAAGATGTTATACAGATTTCCCTTGCACGGCTTGTTCTGAGAGTTATATTTTGTTGTTTTATTTTTTATATTTTTATTTATATTATTCTTATTAATAGTATAACACAGAGGATATGATGGGGGTAGAGCATCTTGTAGTAGTCTGTCTAGATTAGTCGATTGTGGCTGCAACAGAAAGCATGACAGTTCACTATGCCACTTTGAGCTCACAAACAATCATGGCGTCATTGATTGAAACACGCTCCCTCCATCGAAAGTGAGCAAAAGGAAACGGCATACAAATGTGTTAACTGGACCGGTATGACTACTACATGCAGCTTCTGCCAGGGAGTGAACTCCCTATCCCAGATTACGCAGGGATGGAAAGTTGTATAGTTGTATCCGTCCTGCTCTTCCCGCTAGCCAGTTGCTGAGTATCGTTCTTGAAGAGCTGTTCTTGACTTTTCTCGGCTTTTCACTGGCTTATGTATCGATGCTCCACACAATTTTGGATCAAGCTCAAAACTCATAGAGTTCAAATTCGGAGCGACAAGATGGAGTAAAATTTTTTTATCAAATTCCTCGATTTGAAATTTTCACGTGGACGTTTGATTAGATTTGGAATTGGGCCTTATGGGCAGAAAAGGCCAACGGAAAAGACAGTGGTTTCGGGCCCAGATCCGCCCCAGGCAAAGATATTATTTCTTCAAAACGTCGAGCTTTCTTATTACATAAGTGAGGGATATATAGTATTTCAAAAATTTAATTATTCTCTAAAAAATTAGTTTAATTATATAAAATTTTTGATAGTGGGGACAAAAAGCTCCACAGAAAAACGTGATCAAAGTGCGGCCCACGCATGAAAAGATCCGCAACTCGTGACTCTTAGCGCTAATTCCTATGAAGTCACGTGACAAGAGCCGTATAAAGAATTGGACTAATTCAAATTGAGAAAATTAAGACAACTTTTTCTGGTGTTTTGAAGATATTAATTAAGACAATTTTGAAGTTCATAATTTTCAGTCCCCCAAAAAAAAAGGGTTCATAATTTAAATTCTTCATTTTACTTAGTAATAAAAGTTAGATTTTGTAAATCATAAATAAGAAAGAGTCTAAATGAATTAATTTTATCAGTAAACTTCGTGAGCTGAAAGAGTCTAAATGAACTAATTTTAACAGTAAACTTCGTGAGCTGAAGTTCTTTAAAGTTGAGTAGATGATTATCATGAAACTGTTAACTTTCTCCGTAGATATTCATTTATTTGATGTAATTGAATGAGTATACGATTTTTGTTTATAATAAAATTTTACAGAGAGAATTTTACCAAACTTTTAAATGATCGAGAAAAGTAACACAAAAAGTTGTACAAACTTTGTTGGTTGTCTAGAACTCTAGATCCATCATATCCTATCCTCTTCTCACGCCTCTCCTCCATAAATACACACTCTCTCCAACTCTCCTCAGTCCTCACTCTCATCTGCTTCCTCAACCAAAAAAAACCTGATCTCCAAATCTTCCAACTCTATCTCTCTCTCTCTCTCTCTCCAAAAATGGCATCCATGGCTTCCACACTTGGCGCCTCATCGCTCTCCGCCAAGCTCCAGAAGCCATCTCTCCTCGACTCCTCCTTCCACGGCGCTCCCGTCGCCCGCGTCCAGCCACTCAAGGCCGCCTCATCCAACGGCCACGGCCTCTCCGTCTCCATGTCCACCGGCGCCTCCACCAACTCCTATGATCTCAGCAACTTCAAGTTCGAGCCGATCAAGGAGTCCATCGTCTCCAGGGAGATGACCAGGCGCTACATGACTGACATGATCACCTACGCCGATACCGACGTCGTCGTCGTCGGTGCTGGCTCCGCCGGACTCTCCTGCGCCTACGAGCTCAGCAAGAACCCCGATGTGCAGGTTGCTATTATTGAGCAGTCCGTCAGCCCCGGCGGCGGCGCGTGGCTCGGTGGCCAGCTTTTCTCCGCCATGGTATTGGAACGCTTTCCTTCTAATTCGGATTCTGGCAGTTTCATCTGAAAACCTTTATGTGACACGTGTTTGCATGCCTGATATTGTTTTCATAAATAGCAATTTCCATATTTTTGGATTAAAGAAACTATTTGTTAGAAATTTCAATTTTTTTTTTTGAAGCCATTGTTATATGATTTATTTGTAGCTTGATAAATATGGAGTATATGGTAGTCGATCTGACGGATGTGTAATTAAAGTTTGGTTTTGAATTGTTGTGTTTGGATTTTGTTTCCAAAAGAATTATGAAGATCCATCTTCTGATCGGATCCATGCAAAAACCAACCGTCCCTAACAAAACTTGGTGTTATATTCAAATTGATTGGTATTGTTAGCATAGAGAAATACAACTTCTTAATTATTTTTTTCACAGAAAACAAAGTCATTATTTCAGTTCTTTAGTTGAAATTAGTTAAAATTGTTTCCACATTCCAGATTAATTTTTTTTAATAGCTTTACTTGCAAGAGGTTAAGCACTTGTCTTTAATAAATATTCATTATGTAATTGGTTATTTGCTCTGAAAATACTTTGTAAGTTGTAACTACACTAAAGTTTACTGAATGTATTTCAAACAGGTTGTGAGGAAACCAGCACATCACTTCCTTAACGAGTTGGGCATTGCCTACGACGAGGCGGATGACTATGTAGTCATCAAGCATGCTGCTCTATTCACCTCAACTATTATGAGCAAGCTCCTTGCTCGGCCCAATGTGAAACTCTTCAACGCCGTAGCAGCTGAGGATTTGATCATCAAGGGTGGGAGAGTTGGTGGTGTTGTCACCAACTGGGCCTTGGTCTCCATGAACCATGACACACAGTCGTGCATGGACCCCAACGTTATGGAAGCCAAGGTGGTGGTTAGCTCATGTGGTCATGATGGCCCAATGGGAGCCACCGGCGTGAAGAGGTTGAGGAGCGTTGGGATGATTGACAGCGTGCCTGGGATGAAGGCCTTGGACATGAATGCAGCTGAAGATGCCATTGTGAAGCTAACCAGGGAAATAGTGCCTGGAATGATTGTTACTGGCATGGAAGTTGCTGAGATTGATGGATCTCCAAGAATGGTAAATTTCTTCTCATGGATTTTTTATCTTTTATTTATTTGGTTCTTTTTTGTTTTTTTCCTATCTGTTTCCTCTTTTGTGAAAAATTTGGTTATCTTTCGAGAAGAGTTAGAACCAAAATTAGGAAATAAGGAGGAATGTTTGCATGAATTGTTAGTTTAGGGTCATTCAGCAAGTTGCTATGTATGACAGTAAGTTCATATATTTTGGGTGATAGGTGCTTTTAGCAATGCAGAAGGTTCTCTTTGTATGATACAAATATCATAATACTGCTATATAGTGTAATTTTGACCATGTGGACTAATTAAACGAGTGTGAATTCACTCCTACACTGAATCCCCCTGTAGTGGATACTGCTTCGAGTGCTTTGAGAAAGTGCCAATAATGCTCCCACTATGATTGTGTTACCTTGGAAATATATGACCTTCCAATCATGAAAGGTAGAGTAGACCCACCCTAGTATCACTCCCTCAATAATAGAGGCTAGGGTCCCAAAACCATTTCATTTGCTTACCTATCCTAATAATTAATTATGTTATGTATAATCTCATTATTGGAGAGAGTACCTTTCCCACTCTGTTTTGTTTCCTTGTTGTATTATGCACTTGGTTACACTTGATTACAAAACAAAGGCATAGGAGGCCGGCAATTACTGTTGGGTCTATTCACAAATTAGCTTAATGGAATAGTGGTCCAAAAGTTTTGTTTTGTTTTGTTTTTGCCCTCGATTACTTTACTTGATTATGATTGTGGTCCTTTTGTGGGTAATGGGATTGACTACCACTAATACAAATTGCATTTTGTGCATTATTGGTGGTGCAGGGACCTACATTTGGAGCTATGATGATCTCAGGGCAAAAAGCAGCCCACTTGGCATTGAAGGCGCTAGGACTTCCCAACGCTCTTGATGGATCATATGTTGGGGGCATCCACCCAGAGCTGATCTTAGCTGCTGCAGAATCTGCTTCTGAGATCGCAGACGCTTAATTGTGTCGTTGTAGTAGATGATGATGTTTCAATAAAACTGGGAAAACAAAATTGAGCAGGAACTAGTAGCGGTTAGGAGCGAGTACATGGTGGCTAGTGATGATGGTGTGTGGATGTGACTGATAAATTTTGTTAATAATGTTGTTGCGATCAGACTCTGTTGGATATGAAAATCATAGCATTGCTTGCTTTCTATGTCTCTGTATCCTGTTTGTTTCTTCTTTGGATTTGAATTCCTAGTGTTTGAATGAGAAATCCCATTTTCCCCGGTTACATTTCCTGAACTCGTAGGCTCTGTTTGGTTCGTCTAGTTATTGGCTAGCGTACCATTTAACCTATTATCAGCTGGTGTGACATTCTACACCTATGAAGTTCATAGTATGAACCCGCAGTGATTGCATGCCTCTGTAGCTGTTGATTTCAATTTCTGTTTTCATTTTGGTATCTATCAGTGTCGCAATGACTAATGAGAATAGGCATGACCAATGATTGTGTAGTTGTTCAAACAATTAAGAGATGCCATTGTGTCATGTTATGAAAGAAGAATACACAAGAAGACTACTACAACAAAATCCAGCAAAGAAAAAAAAAAACTTCCTAGGTAGGTAGATTTTAATGAAGATTGCAATGGCAATGCACAGCCCGTTAGAAAAAAAAAATTAGCTCGCTTCTAATCCATCTCATATAGACAATGAAATAAAAAAACAAAAAAAAAACTGAATGTGGAGTAGGTAGTTTTTTTTTCAGTTCGATGATTTTGGTTTGAGACTCAGAAGAGAGAAGTGTGTGCCGTGAAGAAGAGAGAAGATCGAGAGCGAGAGCGCGCTGAGTGTCGGGTTTTGGGTTTCGATCAGTTTGAGAAATTTTATGGGCTGTTAGACGAATAGATCTTTGGAGTAGGCTGGAATGAACCAAAACATGCTTGCACCAAAGTGGGCCCAATGACGCGGCGTCTTCTCCTCCACACAAAGTGCAGATATTTTGTTGACTGTTAATCTTGTGTTAAATGTAAATCTCGTGCCGTCATGGTAAAATGATGGGGAGTTTCTGGTATTTTGGCATCTGGGATGAAGCTAAAGAGAAGACAAGGCCAGTCTTGGTCCCTTGGATCGACAAATATCTGGTCTGGCAGCTTCTTCACCAAAAACATGAAGAAGCAAGGACCTGGATGATCCCAGAGCTTCGCCAAATCAACTAGGCCATACGGCATTCACGGTCCTGCTTTGATATTATAATCTGGGTTCTACATTGAAGTTTAGATGTATTCGAAAAAACTTGAATCAGTTGAATGTCACTCATTCATTTGAGAAAGGTATCTCTGCACTAGTCTGTTATTTCAGGTCAATTGTTTTCCAGTTTTCGGGTCAGAAATCATGAGCATCAACCACTTGGTGGAAAAGAGAATGATAATAGAATGGTATAATAACGAATCATAAGAAATAAACAAGAATCTAGAACCAAAAAAAAAAAAAAAGATAAGACTCAGCAGCACAAAATTTGTCGCTGGCCTATTAGGACTGCCATCGCTAATCATGGCACCGCCACAACTATCTGCCTCGTTGAATAACAATTTGATTGTATGAGATTGTGATTGACGACAGCACAGCCTGGCCGATCTACTTCACTGGCAACAACTCTGGTTGGAAATTCGCCTTGTTTTGATACATATATCTGACCCTTTCTTCTTATTCTTATGGTGGCTCTGCTTTGTTTCCATCTTTATGGTTTCTGAAGATTTCAACGAGCCAGAGACTTACCAAGTCTTCCAACCTTATCTCCTCGATGCACATGCCTTTCTCCTTCTCCCTTAAAAGCCCCTGTGGTAACTTAATCAATCACACTTTCATCTTCCCTGTCGTATGCGAGTTGACCGGGACAATTTCACGGTTGACCGCACGGCGTCTCTTGGTCTACAAAAGTTTTGGTTCATTCCAGACAATTCCCTCTTATTTGTATTTAGATCTTACCATCATCACACCTATTAAATATTTTTTAAGTGGAGACAAAAGGAGTCGTACCAAAGATCTAATACATGCTTTGTAACCACTCTATCAATTGAGCAACATCTCCAAGCTGTTATTTCAATGTACTCGCTTTTGTATTTAAGGGGTGTGCATTATGCATCGGAAATGCGGTATCGCACCGTTTTGCACCGAAAAAAAAAGGGGTTGGAAACAGAACCAAAACAAAATGGTGACGTTTTGATACCAAACTGCATTGATCCGCATGAATACGGTGCAGATTGGGTTTCTTGTCTTTACCCACCTGATTTAAACTGCACTGACCCACGTTTTATTTTATTTTTTAAATCCTCCCTTCTCATTTTTCTTTATTCCCTGCTTTGAATCATTATTACATCTTAAAAACAGTTATGAAAGATTGATCTCTCCTTTTGCTGTGAGCTTCTCTTACGAGTAGCTTCTTAGTAGAAAGTCATGTGTATATGAGGCTCTTGTGCTTGCACTTTAGTAGGTAGTTGTTGCATAATGTATTAGGTGTTTGGACAAATAAAAAATGCTTGAAACTTTGAAATTTTACAAGTTATGTAGCGGAATGTAGCAATTTTACAAGTTGGGCATGGCCTGTTGGACCTCATTTTCTGGACTAAAAAAAAAAAAATCAGTAACCGGGTCCAACCCGAAACCAAACCGCACCTCACCAAAAATCAGTGCAACTAGGGCTGGCAAATTCTCCCGAACCAAACCGTACCAACCGCATCCGAGCCGAGCCAAGTGAATTGGTAGCCGAAAACTTGGTAATCGAAGTCTTGGTACGGTACAACCGTACCGACTCCACATACACGGTACAGTAATGGTTTCAATTTTCACATATACATGGTATACCGTACCGTACCGAATACATGTATCATACTCATATTTTTTTAATTTTTTATTCTTTGGTCTTCTTCTTTTGGACTTTTCTTCTCTCTTCTCTTTCTTCTTTCTTCTTTCTTCTTTCTTTTCCCCGTCTCTTCTGTCTCTCTTCTTATCTTCTTCTTTTTAGTTTTTTATTCTTCTCTCTTTTCTTTCTTCTTTCTTCTTTCTTCTTTTTCTTTCTTTTCCCGTCTCTTCTATCTCTTCTGTCTCTTCTTCTTCTTCTTCTTCTTCTTTCCCATCCCTTCTGATTCTTATCTTTTTCTTCTTTCAAGGTCATTTCTTCTCTTTCTTCTTTCACCTCAGTCTCTCTCTCGAATCCAAGCTCATCAGCCCTCAAACTTTGTTGCTGTCACTCCCGCTGTCGTCGGACGGGCTGTTGCCGTAGGCGACAATGGTAGATGGGAGGAGGAAGGAGAGTTCAGGGGCGATGAGGGGTGGGGTTTCGGATCTTGCAGACCTAGAGGGGTTGGGATTTGGAACTTGGTTGCTGGTTTGGGGTCGGAGGAGATTGAAACGGATCTCGACCTTCAGTTTGGGGGAGTCGGTGCGATCTAGGTGGTGGTGGAGGGATGGCAGTGGAGTCGGCGCGATCTGGGTGGTGGTGGAGGGATGGCAGTGATGGTGGTGGTGTCGGGTTGGGGTTGACTCTGCAAGATCTGGGCTTGCCTTGCCTAGCAGGCTCAATTCTTGGGCTCTGGCCAGATCGTGGCCCAATCTTAAACTCGGTTAGAGGCCTAACCAACCGATACCAACAGATACCGAGAAGTTGGTAACCGAAGTCTTGGTACCGGTAATGATACTTCATTTTGGGTACCAATAAGCTCTGGTACGGTAGGTGGTTTTAGACTTGAAGACCCGGTACTGTACCGAACCCAACCCTAGGTGCAACCGAATGAATTGGTCTTGCCCATTTGAAATGTGGTTGTGGATTGAAATATGGCCCAACCGGAAGAAGTGGTTTGGTTGCGGTTTGGGCCGCAAATCGCACTGCCCTCGAACTGAATTTTTTTATTTTTTTATTTTTATTCAACAATTAATGACAATAAAATTTAAATACAAATAAGAGTACATTGATCTAATACATGCTCTATAATCGCTCTACCAATTGAGCTACATCCACGAATAGATATTTCAATGTACTCTTATTTGTATTAAAATTTTGTTGTAATTACTTGTTGGATAGAAATAAAAATGAAAATAAATATAGGCTTTATAATCGCTCTACAAATTAAGCTACATACCTGAGCTGATATTTCAATGTATTTGCATTTGAATTTAAAATTTATTGTCATCACTTGTTAAATAAAAATAAAAATAAATTCAATGGAGATGCAAGGAGTCAAACTAAGATCTAATACACGCTTTGTAATCGCTCTACCAATCGAGCTACATCCCCAAGTTGATATTTCAATGCACTCCCATTTGTATTTAAATTTTATTGTCATTACTTGTTAAATAAAAAAATAAAAAAATAAAGGGCTAAATACTGGTTACTACCCTATAGTTTAGGTCCAAAATTAATTCAGTCCCTGGACTTCTATTTCATCAAAAACACCCATGTACTTTCAATTTTAATTTAATAGGTCCAATTCGTTAATTTTCTGTTGTGGATTCCAGTTATAATTGAGTTATTTGTTTAAAAACTTTTTATTTGATAGATTTCTAATAGTGAGACCTACTCCTAAACTGATTATGCATACCACCTCAACACCACATCATAAAACATACGTCTCATATGAGCCACATCAGCAAGTTAATGGACTCAATTAATGGAAAACTAACAGATTAGACATATTAGATCAAAATTGAAAGTGCAGGGGTGTTTTTGATGAAATTAGAAGTTTAAGGACTGAATTGGTTTTTGACCCAAACTACAGGGTAGTAATCAGTATTTAGCCCAAAAATAAATCTGATGGAGACGCAAGGAGTCGAACCAAGATCTAATACATGCTTTGTAATCGCTCTACCAATTGAGCCACATCCCCAAGTTGATATTTCAATGTACTCCCATTTGTATTTAAATTTTATTGTCATCACTTGTTAAATAAAAAAATAAATCTGATGGAGACGCAAGGAGTCGAACTAAGATCTAATACACACTTTGTAATCGCTCTACCAATTTTCAATGTACTCCCATTTGTATTTAAATTTTATTGTCATCATTTGTTAAATAAATAAAAAATATTAATCTAATGGAGACGCAAGGAGTCGAACCAAGATCTAATACATGCTTTGTAATTGCTCTACCAATTGAGCTACATCCCCAAGTTGATATTTCAATGTACTCCCATTTGTATTTAAATTTTATTGTCATCACTTGTTAAATAAATAAAAAATATTAATCTCATGGAGACGCAAGGAGTCGAACCAAGATCTAATACGCGCTTTGCAATCGCTCTACCAATTGAGCTACATCCCCAAGTTGATATTTCAATGTACTCCCATTTGTATTTAAATTTTATTGTCATCACTTGTTAAATAAATAAAAAATATTAATCTCATGGAGACGCAAGGAGTCGAACCAAGATCTAATACGCGCTTTGTAATCGCTCTACCAATTGAGCTACATCCCCAAGTTGATATTTCCATGTACCCCTATTTGTATTTAAATTTTATTGTCATCACTTGTTAAATAAATAAAAAATATTAATCTCATGGAGACGCAAGGAGGCGAACCAAGATCTAATACACGCTTTGTAATCACTCTACCAATTGAGCTACATCCCCAAGTTGATATTTCAATGTACTTCCATTTGTATTTAAATTTTATTGTCATCACTTGTTAAATAAATAAATAAAATTAATCTAATGGAGACGCAAGGAATCGAACCAAGATCTAATACACGCTTTGTAATCACTCTACCAATTGAGCTACATCCCCAAGTTGATATTTCAATGTACTCCCATTTGTATTTAAATTTTATTGTCATCACTTGTTAAATAAAAAAAATATTAATCTAATGGAGACGCAAGGAGTCAAACCAAGATCTAATACACGCTTTGTAATTGCTCTACCAATTGAGCTACATCCCCAAGTTGATATTTTAATGTACTCCCATTTCTATTTAAATTTGATTGTCATCACTTCTTAAATAAAAATAAAACAGAAAAATAAATTTGATTGAGAAGCAAGGAGTCGAACCTAGATCTAATATACGCTTTGTAATTGCTCTACCAATTAAGCTACATCCCTAAGTTGATATTACAATGTACTCGCATTTCCATTTTGAATTTTATTGTCATTAATTGTTAAATAAAAATAAATAATAAAAATTTTGATGGAGAAGCAAGGAGTCGAATCAAGATCTAATACATGCTTTGTAATTGCTCTTAAATCTTATCCTCATCTCACTTGTTAAATAAAAATAAAACAATTTATTTTGGAGACTCAATACTTTGTAATCACTTGCTCTACAAATTGAGCTACATCCCTAATATCCCCACTTTTATTTTTCTATATACTCTTATATGTATTTTAGTCTTATGATCATCTCGGTAAATAAAAATAACATAAAATCATGATCTAATTTTTTTTTTGTTCTCATTGTTTAATCTTTCTGATGCGTTTAGGCGGTTTAGCTTGGTAATATAAGTAAATATATTGATTTCAACTCACATTTCTCTTGTTTGTTAAAAAAGAAAGGGAAGTGACACATATATATATATTTTTTTTGAGAATGATATAATTACATTATAAAGAAATTTAGAAAAATACATAAACATAAGTATTTTGTTGCACTTTCTCTTCTAAAAAAAAAAAGAAGAAAAAAGTATTTTGTTGCACTTTTGGCTGCCTTTTATAAATCAAAATTGTGATTTAACAGCATAATGTGGCTCACTTGATTGCCAAGTTCATTGTTCGGAATAGTTGTTGTAATTTTTGGTTAGAGGAATTGACAGGACCCGCCCCGGATTTCACCCTGAAATCCAAAGTGGCCCTGTGAGGTCCACCTTAGAAGAAATTCTTCCAAAAATTTGCAGAACTTCCCCTAAAATGAACTACCCAAAACCTGTAGAAAGAAAATTTAGGCCCAGTTTGGTATTGCTTTTGGAACCTGCTTTTGGTCCAAAAGTGCTTCTGGTGCTCAGTGAGGTTGTTTGGTAAACTTCAAAATTCTGGCTTCTGGGCAGAAGCGCTGCCGCCCACAGCAGGAAATCAAGAGCTAGTTTTAGTAGCTTTTGAAAATGACTTCTACGGAACTGAGCTGAAAAACACGGAGGTATTAATGAAGTTGACTGAACTACCTTATTTGTCCTCGTCCTTTTCTAAAATTTACATTAAACATTGATTGCCAATCTTTTCTCCTCTTCGACAACTCGAACAGAGACGACCCAGAATTTTCTGACTCTTCACCAACCTTCACAAACACTGAAAATTAACCACAGATAAATATCAATAGCGATGCATTAAGGTCAGAA